>JAMPIV010021859.1:247500-258709 GCA_024509875.1 Oreohelix idahoensis
GTGCTCAATCCAAATATCACATTTACTTGTCTGTAGCAGCTCTAGTTTTTGAGATACAGACATTTTTGTATTTCATTAATAAAGGGTGACCCAAAACAACAAAAAAGAGGGCCCGCGCGCGCACTTATTGTGCGCGCACTTATTGTACGCGCGCGGGCCCGTTTTATTTTTGGGTCACCCTGTATTATTACAATATATTCTATATAAGGCTATGTTAAAAAAAACTATTGCTGTCTAGTCCTTTACAAAAGAAAACTGCTTGTTTACTCTCAGTTTCAGTTTTCCAAGAATCTTCCCAGAATTGCCTTTTTTAGATTTTAAGCCACTGCATGCAAGTTAGTATGCTACTTATTTTATTACACTTCTAACAGAGAATGGCATCATCTTCAAGAAGAGCATGTTTTCTTTCACCGCATTTATTTTGTTATATTTGTGGAGAGTACACTTTCAAAGAAGAACATAGGAAGCATAATACTGTTTTTGTGAAAAAGGCATACTTTGCTTACTTTAAAGTAAAACTAGGTGACCAGGACAAGTCTTGGGCTCCTCATATTGTTTGCAAAACATGTGTTGAACACTTGCGACAGTGGACTTGTGGGAAAAGAAAATGTTTAAAATTTGGAATTCCAATGGTTTGGAGAGAGCCCAAGAACCACTATGATGACTGTTATTTCTGTTTTGTGAATATTAAGGGAATTAATGGAAAAAAATCACAAAAAGTGGAAATATCCAGATTTAGATTCTGCTAGGCGACCTGTTCCACACGGAGATATCATACCAATTCCAACTTTCAGTCAGATTTCGGATTCCCTGCTAGAAGATGAGACAGCAGTGGCATATGAAACGACAAGTGACAGTGATAGTGATTTCGAAGAAGATTTTTCAGAAGCTCAACGCTTCGACCAGCTTGAACTAAATGATCTAATCCGAGATCTATATCTCTCCAAGGAATCTTCAGAACTTTTGGCTTCAAGATTGAAAGAAAAAAAAGTTACTGACTGCTGAAACAAAGGTTACATTTTATCGCAGCAGAGAGCAAGGTTTTATTCCATTCTTTTGTAAAGAAAACAACCTTGTGTTTTGTACTAATGCAGGAGGTCTTGTTAACAAAATGGGTTTAAGTTATACACCAGATGAGTTGCGACTTTTCATTGACAGCTCTAAAAGAAGTTTGAAGGGTGTTCTCTTACACAATGGTAATAAATATGGCTCAATTCCAATTGCTCATTCTACTGCAATGAAGGAGAAGTATGCTACTATAAGCACAATTCTGGAAAAATTGAAGTATTTAGAACATAACTGGATAGTTTGTGTAGATCTTAAAATGATGAACTTCTTGCTTGGCCAGAAAATGGGATTCACCAAATATCCATGCTTTATATGTTTGTGGGATAGCAGGGCAAAAGATATGCACTGGACAAAGAAACAGTGGCCGTTGAGGGATGAATTTAAAGTTGGAGAATAAAATATTGTCAATAAGCCTCTCATTGATCGAAAAAGAGTTCTACTGCCACCATTACATATAAAGCTTGGCTTGATGAAGAAATTTGTTAAGGCACTGAACAAAGATGGTACCTGTTTTAATTACTTATGCAGAAAGTTTCCAGAATTGAGCATAGACAAACTTAAAGCTGGAATTTTTGATGGACCTCAAATTAGAAAGTTAATAAACGATCCAAATTTTATTGATTCCATGAACAAAACAGAGTCCACAGCCTGGTCATCATTTGTTTTAGTTGTGCAAAACTTTCTGGGTAACTTTAAAGCAGACAATTATTATGAATTAGTTGGAAACATGCTGTCGAGTTTTTGTGAACTTGGATGCAACATGAGCATAAAATTGCACTACCTCCATAACCATTTACATTTATTTCCTGAGAATCTTGGCGACTTTAGTGAGGAGCAAGGTGAAAGATTTCACCAAGATATAAAAACAATGGAAGAGAGATACCATGGACTTTAAGATGCCCATATGATGGCAGATTACTGTTGGACCCTTAAGCGTGATTGTCCGGGCATATCACATTCCAGGAAGTCCTCGAAAAGATCCTTTTTGCGTGTTGACTAAACAAGTGCTAGTGATAATGTTTTATTACATTTTTGGTAATATATGCACAGTAATTACATATAATATGAATGCAGACTAAAGTCAAAATGCCACTGATAGCACCTAACTCTAGGATTGTACATAACAATTGCCCTACTAATATGGTCATTCTTGGTTGTCTCAAAAACTAGAGCTGATAGAAAAAATCTGATTACATTTTTGGAATCAGCAACCCAAAGTTACCCAAGAACAGCTATAAAATTTAAGGCACCAAAATGTGTGTATACCAGTGTAATTGTACATGTAGCACGCTGGTTGTACATGCGACGGATGCATCCTCTCTCACATCCATTTCTCCTAGTCCCACGTTTGATGCCAAACTCCAACAGTCTCAGCCATGTTGATTCATCCATTGCAGTGTCATTATCCAGCAGGCGATCATTAATAGCCCTTAGTATCACTCCCTTATCCATGTCCAGTGTCCCTACTATGGGTACTCTCGAGACCAGTCTGTCAGCTCTCTCATTGCCACGTACCCTTGCAAGACCATGACAGTAGATCCACACTAATTCTTGAAGACTTGAGGATTCTATTGATGTTTTCCATTCCTGCAGCAGCCATCCGTTCTGAACTTTCCGAAGCATGGCTTGAGAGTCTGACAATATAACTGCCCTGGTTGATGGGGTTTCAGACAGCCACCTCAGTGCTGCAGTAACTGCCTCTACCTCCATTCTCATGCTGGAGGTTGTTGTCATGTAGGCTCCACTCTGTTCAGCGACAACCCTGCCCTTTATTCTCGCAGAGAAGCCACATCTTGATTTCTCACCACGTATTACAGACCCATCAGTATACACAATGGCGTCATCATCCCCAGCATGATCACTTATCAGCTGATTAATCACCAGCTCTGCTTTTCCATTGCCCCAAGATCTGCACTCTCTGCCAAGGCTAATGATGACCTGCTGGTAGTTTATCCAGTTCCCCCCTGACTTATTCCACTCTTCCCCTTTGGATACATTTTCAACCCTGGTCACCTGACCAATCGTAGCCTCTGCCTGAGCTATCCATGATATTCCCCTCTTGATTCTTGCTCCTTTGATGTCAGCTAAATTCTCGAGTAGGGGGTGTCTTTTGTCGGTGATTACCTGCATATAGGCTTTTGCCTGGGCCATCGCATATCTGGATCTAATCGACAGCAATCCGAGCAAGTATCTCATTGTCACAATGAGGGTATCACGCGTACAGCCCAAAACTAGTCGCATCCCTTCATTTTGAATGCGTTCCATTCGTTCACATTGTGACACTGACAGCGTGAGTATTTCTAGCCCGTATCGATTACTGAAATCACGAGGTGTTACAAAATGCACTTCTCATTTATGACATGACATTCCCATTTATGACATAAACAATCCCATTTATCCCACTTCACACGTATGTGTAGGTATGTGTAATTGTCGAAAAGAGTCAGGTGATGGTGTGCTGCAGAGAAGAGCAATATCACAAGTTGAAAGTTTGTTTGAAATGAAGATAATGGAAGAAGTGTGTAGTTTCAAGTACTTATGGTTGCATGTTTCAGCATAAGGATGAATGGAAGTAAAGATAAGGTGCCGGTAAAATGTTGGGACTGTAGTTCAGGGACGTTTATTTTACTGTTTTCAGAAATGTTCCGAAATACCAGTAACAATTTCTTTATCAATCAGTCAATACCCCTTAGCTCCCCAAGGAGCATAGGCCTTTAACAAACACATGCCAAGTCTTCCTTTCTTTATATGCACTGGTTTTTTTTCTTTTAGCAATTTTTGAAATGAAACAGCATTGGCAAAGTTAGAAGCTAAATATTTTGACCGTATAAAATAACATAACACCTTGCAGAAGACAATAACAGAAGGAAGAGTTGAAGCAAACGTGCAAGAGGAAGACAGCGCTATAAGTGGGAAGATAACATCAAGAGATGGACAGGAAAGTGTCTGATCCGAGTGCACCATCAAGACAAGAGACAAAAGATCTTGGAGGTCCATTGCAGCTGACTTTCGTTATGGATATGGCAGCTGATGATGACGTACACTTCTTCTGCGTATACTTGCAGGCGTCTACTCAAATATTTTCAAAGAAAACATCGATCAGCTTGAGGCTGTTTGCATATCCATAGAGTCGTTCTGAATGTGGTACTAGTGACGGCCATATGTGCTTTCTATGTTTCTCATATGTTGAGAATCTTTGAAGCAGATGTTCAGCAATCATTTTATCAGTGCCACGGTTACACTCATCGGTAGTTCCTACCTTAAGCTTGTTGAAAAGATGGTATCCCAATCTGTTGTGGCCCGTGCGGAGTCTGAAGATTATCACTTGTTCTCTTCTGCTGAGCTGGTAATATGCTTCATTTTGGATTCGAAAAAATTCCTGTAGAAACATCTTAATTATCTCTTCATTGGTTCATTGGTTAATTTTGGGAAAAACATTAGGTGTGGCCATAACATTTACTATCATAGGAGGGCAAACAGGTTAAGAATCGATGAAATATCGGGTCAGAAAATATTGAATGACGTGGTACGATACTGATGATCAAGAGATGGATACAGAGCTATTTATTTATATTGATCAAAACTATCTGTAAACATACCACTTTGAACATTGTTTAAAGTTCTCACCTGATATTGTTTAACTAGTTGGAAGACCGTGTTTGAGTTAACGATTGCTCGTGCTCATCACACGGTAAGGTATTGTGTGAACCTGTTGTTGCTAACATGGAAGTAAGTACGGTCACCATACATGACACCTGTAAATGTATTGATCAACATCTATCATATCTATTGTCTGTCTGTCCGTCCGTCCGTCCGTCCGTCTGTCTGTCTGTCTGTCCGTCCTTTATCCATCTGTTCATCTGTCCGTTTGTCTATCTATCTATCTTTATATGTGTCTGCTTGTTTGTTTGTATGTATGTTTATCCGTCCGTCCATCGATCCATACATCCATCCGTCCATCAATCCATGCATCCATCCTTCCATTTGTCTGTATGTATGTCCATCTGTCTGTCTGTTTGTCTTTCTGTCTATCTGCCTGCCTATCTATCTACTATCTATCTGTCTGTCTGTTTCATTATGAGTCTCGTAAGTGTATACTGGTGCAACTACAACAGTAGTTGTCGCTGGGGATGGCCTATGTAATGTTATCAAGAAGGTCTTCAGAAATTGGCTCGTTAAGAAAGAAAGAGACCTATTCGAGATAAGGACAAGAAGAGAATGTGAATGCTCTGCACTAGATCGTGTTTTCTAATAACTCATGGAAAGTGTTCTACTTCCTTACGCCCTTAGCTTCTGCCCTCAGATATCGATAAAAAGAGCCTCCAACCTCATCTAAATGAAGGATATTACCTATAGATATATACAGACAGCACGAGTGATACATTAACGAACTAGGTAATGCTCAACGCGGCTATATAGTTTATTAGTTAAATACATACACATATAGGGTTAGTGAGAAATTAAAAAAAGTGATGATGGTGAAAGACAATTCACACACATACTTGTAGATTAGATGTAAATAATGTAATTAGTTAAACATGAGAGTGAACCTATGTGAATAGTGAAATGAGGATGTGATATATTAAGTGTTACCACATTATCTCCAATCTACACTGTCTATGTGTCACTCCACTTCCCTCAACTGTATGATTATACACAGGTATGCATAGAATGTCCAATGTTTATGTGTGGAATGTCGTGTGGGTTATCTCCAAGACGATGATGTACTGATGAAAACCTTTTTTGGTAATTAGAACTTGGAAGATTTCCTGTCCTTCCACGTTTGGAAATCTCTCTAGCGCTGACAAACCGTTGACAGTTGTCTCAGGACAATATCTGCTGTCTGATCTCGGAAAGGCACTGACTAGACTAGAGCACTTCACGAAATGATCTTCTGGTAACAAGTGGCTTTCGTGCAATGAAACTGGTCTGAGTGAATTTACGTCGTGCAATATACAATAAAAGTAAATGAATTCACTTCATGCACTGACGTAGTGAGTAGCTGAACTTTGTGATTTGAGCTTGATATCTTGGCAAATCAACTTGTGGCTAAGTGATCTTGGTAAGTAGACTAGTCAACTTGTGAGTATGTACCCTTGATTCAGGGAATGCGCTTTTGAGTGAGTTAACGTGATATAAATATGAGAATCTTTGTGTGTGTTTTTTAACTTGACTCAGGCATTAAGCTGCTGATTTGAACTTGATATATGTATATAGAATCAACTTCTGAGCACTTGATAAACAGGTGAATAAAATGCTGCGCAACCAACGTTTACAAAGACAGGCGTAGAAATCCTCCTTGTAACATGTCATTTCTTGTGAATTCTGCTGTCCAGACGTAAGCTTTGCTAGCTTCTTTCAGATTAAACGCGTAATGTGTAGACTCAGACTTCTGCTGGACTGAAGACACACAAAAGTAGCTTCATAAGATTCACATTTAATATCAGTGGTTGACTTTCTTTTATCTTATTCCTCACTACTGATCTCTCTGTTTTTAATTCCCTTGTAATGGTGTATGACATGAGGCGCACATGATAAGTGTTAAATGTATTGCGCATGAAAGTGTGTTCTCATGTAAATCTGTAATGATGATTTAACAATCTAGATGAAGGTGAAGTATATACAAATGAGTTAATTCATATTAGTCCTAGAGGAAAAATCTTTGATTTGATTAATCATTTACGAATAAAAGTAGTGAAAAAAAACTCTTTCGCACATTTAGCTAGGAGGCTAAGTTTAAAAATAAATCATAACTAAAGAAGAAAGAAAATTACTCATAATTTTTTGAAGATTTACTAACCTCCTTTTCCCTTCGTAAATTCCTTAAGAACACTATAAAATTAACCTCCACAGATATGAATCAAATATCCACACAGGAATGAAATATTAGAACAAGCTGTACACAGGCTATGCTGTAGGGAAAACATGCGCCGCAATGTTGAAAACTTGGTACTGACTTCTGGCGGACGTCTCGTTATACTTCTGTATTGCCAATGTTGTCAGAAGTCACGGAGTGTGCTGTATGACTCTGCCCCCTAATCCAATAGCTAGGCGTCCCTCTTGTCCAACGGCATTGGCATACCCGCGTGCCCTTTCTGTGCATGTCACTGGTTAAAAGTGAGTGGGCTCTCACAACCAACACTTTACTCCGTGCTGATTGTTCGTTTTGCGAGACAAACCGTGGTTTTGGATTGGCCGCCCAATGCAGAAATCACCCGCCAACTCTGTCACAAAGCCTTCTGTTCTTTTTGCTGATTCGTGTGACGTTTCGTGTGTCCATGTGGCCGTGTGGGTTTCCCTAGATTTTAACGAAGCCATGTGGGTTCCAAAAGATAACGCAAGGTGGGAAAATAAATCAAAGGCGTGTAAAGTTACACTTAGGTGCAAGCCGTGATTAAGGAAGATTACTTTAACAATGATGAAAGAGCAAAATGAGAGAGAAAATATAATAAGAAAGATGTTTAAAAACATACTGGGCGATAAAGATAGGCGCTTTATGACTGTTTGTCAGCCTATCAATCTGTCTGTCTGCATAGGTAGTTTGCCTATCTGTCTATTTTACCTGTCTACCCATCTGTATGTTTGTCTATCGTCTGTGTCTAAACCAGATTCATACAAGTTTAAAACAAAGCAGAGGAAGAGTAATAAAACTAACGATATAAAATAATTGCGTAAAGTGAAAGGAGAAACCATTTCAGGGCATTGCTGATTAAAAAAAAAAAAAAAATGATCACTCACGTCTTCCGGTTCCCGGCAATTCCTGAGAATGACAGAAATTGTATCACCACGGTAACGATTTTACACGTAGATTACTTAGAACCTTAGTCTGCGAGATAGAAGCAACTGAAGGAAGCATTACAAATGAAATACAGAAGCTGCTTAAGGACAATAAACACAAAAGAATAAAAATAAAAATGTCAGATTATAAATATTTTGCAATAAAGTGGGTATTATATATAATCTCCGCTCGACGTAAGGTATTTCAGAACACGAAATAAGTTTCAATGATGAGAGATCAGAATAGGCGCTGTTTTGTAAACAATTACTTGAAGATAATGAATTCACAACCGTAAGTCCATTTATATCTGGACATGCGCCCTGATATAACCAAATGATTCTGTGTCTAGTCGGAACGGGGCGCGCCTTGCAAAAAAAAACGAGGCGCAATTTCTTTATTTTTTTCTATTTATTTTTTTTTTTAATCTGAAGGTAGGAATGACCACTATTGAAACTCACTACAGAAGTAAGGACGTACATGATTGGAGTAATAATTTGTAAATCTATGTAGCTACTAAAAAAATGTAATGTTGCCTAAAGGTAAATTTAATAGTCCTGACCAGAAATAAGGATGTATACTAAGCCCATATCGGCGAGAATAACTTGCAAATCTATGCACTTTTGGGGGGGGTGGGGGGGGGGGGGGGGGGGGGGGGGGGGAGTATCAGCAGGAAAGTCACAATACAAACGCAATACTCATACACACACATTTATATATATATATATATATATATATATATATATATATAATATATTATATATATATATATATATATATAGATACTATATAGCAATGGGATATATTATATATATTATATGGTTACGTATATATATATATATATATAGTATATAAATATATATATATATATATATATATATAATGACACAGAAAGCAGCAGCATCGCTTATCAGCTGGGTACCTATTAATGAGAGGCTAATATTAGCTAGATTTCAGACAAGATTTTTCAAGCTCTCAATTGTACAATGTTATGCACCAACTAACGACGCTCTTGATACCACAAAAGATGACTTCTATGAAGCACTTCTAAGTACCATCAACACAATACCCAAGCATGACATAATAGCAGTCATGGGCGATTTTAACGCCAAAGTAGGTGACAACAACGATGGAGTACAAAGATATCTCGGTACTCATGGCATAGGCTGTATGAATCAAAATGGCGAAAGACTTCTAGAACTTTGTGAAATATTAAACCTCGTTGTGGCAGACACCATCTTTCCACATAAGAATATCCACAAGATAACATGGAATTCACCTGATGGCAGAACTAAGAACCAGATAGATCACTTCTGCATAAGCGCAAAATTTCGCTCATCAGTTCAAGACGTCAGAGCATACAGAGGTGCAGAGATCGGAAGCGATCATAACCTCTGCATAGCTAAACTGAGAATTAAACTGAAGAAGTTATACCAACCGAATAAAAAATAGAAGAATAGATGTACACAGACTGCAATCAAATGATATAAAGGAGGAATATAATGTCAAAATGAACAACTATTTCGATGCTTTAGGCAAAATTGACAACGATATCACCACCAAGACAATCGATACTAAATGGGAACAACTGAGAACAGCAATGACAGAAGCAGCTGTAGCGACCACCGGATACCTAGTACATAAAGAGAAAAAATGGATGAGAGAAGATACTTGGGATAAAATACAAGAAAGGAAAACAGCAAAACTTAAACTACTAGCGGCAAGTACACATAATGCAGTTGAATCTTGCAAACTAACTTATAACTTGTTAAATAAAGAAGTGAAGACAAAAACTCGAAGAGATAAAAGACATTTCATCAATGAACTGGCCGTAGAAGCTGAAAATGCTGTAAGAACTGGTAATAGTAGGTGCCTTTATCAAATTACAAAACAACTATGTCACCAGCCTACTGCTATGGAAACACCTGTTAAAGGTAAATTAGGGAATTCAATACCAACAGAAAAAGAACAAATGAAGAGATGGGCTGAGCACTTCATGGAGGTGCTAAACAGACCACCACCAACAGTAACACCTGATTTTAATAATGAAACACCCACAACCACCTTGCCAATAACTTGCGATGAATTCACGCTGGACGAGATCAAACAAGCCGTTAAAAGATTAAAAATTTTAAAGCTGCTGGAGTTGACGAAATTTCAGGGGAAATGATTAAAGCAGTTAATGACAACAACCTCTTGAGAATTTTAGATATTATAAATGAAGTATGGAGAGAAGAACAACCACCACAACAATGGAAAGACAGTATTATTGTAAAGTTACCGAAGAAAGGTGATCTATCAGACTGTAATAACTGGCGTGGTATATCTCTATTATCAGTACCTGGAAAATTATTATGTTGCATGATGTTAGAAAGACTTAAATTGCATGCTGACGAAAAGATCAGAGAAGAACAAGCGGGTTTCAGGCCGAAACGATCATGTATTGATCAAATATTCACACTAAGAACAATTATAGAAGAATCAGTGGAAATGCAATCGCCACTTATTATCACCTTCGTCGATTTTCAAAAAGCCTTTGATAGTCTACACCGCCCATCATTGTGGAAGATACTTACAATCTATGGTTTTCCAACAAAAATATGTGAATATAATCAAAGCGCTATATGACAATGCAAGATGTTGTGTTAGAACAAATAAAGGGAATACAGAATGGTTTACAGTAGAAACAGGGGTGAAACAAGGCTGTATTATGTCACCACTACTTTTTGGAATAGCTATTGATTGGGTAATGAGAAACTATACCCACAATGAACAATTAGGTATAAAATGGACAAATGGAAAATTCCTGGGGGACCTGGATTTCGCAGATGATTTAGCATTCTTAAGTTCAACACCCAGACAATCCCAAGAAGCAGTAAATAATTTGTGTCATCTCTCGGTTAAAATAGGTCTCCAAATAAATGCCTCTAAAACTAAAGCTATGAACTTTTCTAACGAGACCTTTGATATCATCTTGAACGGGGAAAAAACTACAGAAAGTTGAAAGTTTCAATTATTTAGGCAGTAAAATGACTCAGGATGGTGACACAACAAGAGAAATCCATACTAGAATTGCTTTGGCAGCTAGCGCCTTCAATAGATTATCTAACATTTGGAAATTACGATCATTGAATATACATACCAAGCTTCGTCTGTTTAATTCAAATGTTATCTCAGTGTTAACATACGGCTGTGAGAGTTGGAAAATAACAAAATCATTGGAGAACCAGCTGAATACATTCGAGAACAAATGTCTTAGAAAACTCATGAACATCAGTTGGAAAGAATTCAAGACTAATCGACAAATAAGAGAAGACTCTAGGCAGAAATATGTCTCCGACTATATAAGGAAAAAGACGATGGTTA
>JAMPIV010021860.1:0-275000 GCA_024509875.1 Oreohelix idahoensis
AATTAGATATAAAGTGACATATTTTTGGTGGAAACTATAATTTATATACTGCTATTAAGCCTTCTTCACACACACCTATTAATCATGCTATATGTATTTATGTATTTATGTTACATGTTATTTGTTTGCATATTAAATTAGTATATATTTCAGTGGAAGGTTGGGTGTGTGACTAATATAAGATATACCACGTGATATAGGTCCTATATTAGTGTTCTGTAGGTGCAATTTTCTTAATCGAAAATTTGCTGCAACATCTGTTGCTATTTTTGTTAGCTGTGCCGAGGTGAGCTTTTTTTCGTTGTTGTTGTAACATTTTTTCTATTCTTTCGTTTTGATTACATTTGTTCGTATTGGTAGGTCTACTCATTCCTGTCATTTATTGTTATACACACTTTAAGTTTATACACTGTGACATCAGGTGTTTTGTTTACATTTTCGCAGTTATCATCACATCCTTTGTGAGATTTCCTTCAGTTTAATTTTTTAGTTGACTTCTGCGAATGTTATCGTAGTGTTTTGAATATTTGTCTTCGTATTATTGTTATTGTTTTGTTTTCTATTGGTACACATACTTAGACATACACTATTAACATTTTGATTGAACTTATGATATAAATGTCTGATGATATGTTATTATAAAATAACCATACAAGTTCTTAAAAAAGACTTGTCTTCCAAAGAGATTGAGATTAACGGAGCTGATTATACAAGTTTTTGTTAAAAACTTGCTCCTGTTTGGTTGAAATAAATAAATTTGTTATTTCAGGGATAATAGCCACATATTATTAAATATTATGGCAACTTTAGACTACTTTATTGAGCAAGGGAGAGCCCTTGGGATGACTCCTGAGGAGTTAAAAAGAGTTTGCACTTTCTCATTATTCAAAGCACAGAAGGAAAAGAAAAAACAAAAAGCTGAAGAAAAAAGATTAGAAAGAGAAAGCTGAGGAAAAAAGATTAGAAAGAGAAGCTGAGGCTAAAAAAAGAGATTAAGACAGAAAGCCTGAACAAAGAGACTGGAAAGAGAGGCTGAAAGTAAAAGACAGAGGCTGAGAACAAAAGATTAGAGGCTGAAGAAAGAAAGAAAAAGCAAAGATGGAACATCAAGAGAAACTTTTAGCTTATGAGATAGAAAAATTGAAATTGACAAATATGGTAATGTTAATCAGTCATCTGGTAATGATGGTAAACCTTCTACTTTTAAGGTTAAGCTGCCACCGTTCAATCCTTCCAGTGACGATATTACATTCTGGCTGGATAGATTTGAACGTTCTTGTCGAACTCATAATGTGGATAGATCACAATATGCAAATCAGTTATCAGAGAATTTGAGAGGTGATTCTCTGACTAGTTTAAGTCTGGTAGAAGAGGCTGATAAAGATAATTATGATGTTATTAGAGCAGCCTTGATAAAAAAATATCAATTGACAGAAGAAGGTTATCGTCTTTTGTTTAAGACGATGGTGCCTGAGGCAGGAGTAGAATTCTCAGAATTCATTGCAAAGGCACGTCTTACATTTACACGATGGATTGAGCTATCCAAAACAGAAAAAACATATGAAGCACTTATGGATTTGTTGCTCAGAGATAAGATTATGTCATGTGTAAATAAACCATTCCTTGAATTTATACATGAGCGTAAACCCAAATCTCTAAAAGAAATGGAAGAATATTGTTCCCAATATGTCACTGCACACCCCGACGTGACTTTTGGCAACATTAAGATTAAGGAGAGTATGCCAGTTGCTTCAGCAACACCATACAATCCTAATTATTCACACAAATTTCAGGGACCACAAAACAGGTTTGATAAAAAAGGTAACCATAATAGTTATCAAAACCAAGGTAACCAATCATTTCAGGGTTCTTCTTCGAATACCTGGAGAAGAGCTAACAGCCCTCGATTCAGGGGTGGTCATAATTACAGGAACTTTCGCAAAGGAAGTCATTATAGAAACTATCCAAGTTATCCGTCATGGAGACAACAAGATCATAATTACAGAGATACTCATTATAATGAACATGATAATGGTAACCATGAGAACTATGACTCAAACCCAAATAGGGGTTACAATAGAGGAAACAATAATGATTACAGAGGCAATAATAATCGAGGTAGATCACAATACAAAAAACATAAATCACATTTCCAGGCAAACTCTGCACAGCAAGAGTCCCATGAAGCCTATAAACAGACTAAAGATAATAATGACGCTAATAATATGGCATGTTCCGCTTTTGATTTTGGGAGAGCATCTCAGTGCCCCCAATGCAAAACATTATTTGAACCAACTACGGTGTCTACTTTAAGTTGTGGCCATCCTCTTCCCGCTCTTCCTGCGTCAGTCGCGCATGATGGAAGAGGTTCTCTTGTCTTACATAAAGGTTTAGTAAATGACAATCCAGTCTCAGTTCTTTTTGATTCTGGATGCACCACAATTGGTGTTAGGCAGTCACTCGTAGATCCTTCTCGTGCCACAGGAAAAGTAGTCAAATGTGTAACATTTGGCGGCACCTTAGAGAAATACTCTACTGCTATCATTAAGATTGCTACTCCTTTCTTTACAGGAGATGTACACGCATGTCTTCTGCCGAATCCGATCGCTGATCTTATCATCGGTCGTATTCACGGAGTCAAAGAATGCACTCCGCAACAAATTTCCGTTTGGGAAAAACAAAATATGCAAACTGCTAATGCTGTAGTCACTAGAGCTCAAGCTCTTAATATGCCTCAAACTTCATCTACTGAAGATAATGAAGTGCATAACCAAGATGATCCCTTGGTAATTTCTCGTGACTCGTTTATAAAACAGCAAGAAGATGATCCCACTCTAAAGAAATTCTTCATTCTTGCAACTAAAGGTGATCCGAATAAAGACACAAGTCGTAAATCGTGGATTACAAAGAAGAATGGCGTACTTGTACGTATGGTTCAAGACTCCATTACGTCAAGTCATTCTCAAATTCTGGTTCCCAAGAATTTGAGAGTTAAAATTTTGCAGCACGCTCACGACTCTCAGTGTGCTGGACACATGGGTTTTTCCCGTACTAAGTCAAGAGTTCTTGTGGCTTTCTTTTGGCCATTGGTAAACAAGGACATACGGATTTATTGTCGATCTTGTAAAGTATGTCAGGAAGTTAAATCCAAAGGTCCACGCCATGCTGCACCCATTCAGGCGGCAGACATTCCTATTCGGCCGTTTCAAAAAATGGCAATAGACATTATTGGTCCATTTAAGATCAAGTCTGCCAGAGGACATCAGTTTATCTTGACGTGTGTTGATATGTGCACACGTTGGCCAGAGGCTATTCCTCTGAAGAGCATTACTACTGCTGATATTGCAGATGCTCTTTGGCTTATATTTTCTCGTCTGGGATTCCCCGGAGAGATATTATCAGACCATGGCACCCAACTAATATCGGATACCATGTCTCAAGTAATGTCTACTCTGCAGATAGATAGATCTTTAAGTAGTATCTATCATCCAATGTCTAATGGGATGGTCGAACGCCTAAATAGAACACTTAAAAACTTACTAGGGAAGATAACTGAGGATCATCCTCAAGACTGGGACAGAGTTTTACCTGCGGCCCTCTTCGCTTACAGAGAGGTCCCCAATGAACATACAGGATTTTCTCCCTTTGAACTTGTCTTTGGCGCGCGACCGCGCGGCCCTATGTCTTTGCTTCATGATCTCATAACCGCTGATAATATTACCGATGACACAAAATCCTCTTACGAATATGTCATCGTGCTGAGACAAAAGATTATCGAAGCATGCAAATTAGCAACTTCTTCTTCTGAATTTGCTAAACAGAAGGCAAGGCAATTTGCCAATAAGAAGAGATGCTTACGACAACTTTGTCCTGGTGACAAAGCATTTGTATTACTACCTTGTAGGGAAAACAGATTACTTATTTCTTGGAAAGGTCCGTACGATATAATATCGAAAATTTCCGATGTTGACTATATTGTCGATATTGATGGGAAGCATAAAACCTTCCACATCAATATGCTTACGGAATTCCATGAACGTCCGGATTATTTGCAACCCATTTTCCAAGCAACGGACAATTCTCCAGTACAACATGGTCATTACTCATCACTGTCCGTGATACAGGATGAGGAAACAAGTTTTTCAGATGTAAATCTTCCTCTTCCGATGATCCCACTTCATTCTAGTGAATCATGGAAGAACGTTACTGTCTCTCCTGATTTGTCTCTAGGAGAACAGCGACAAGTTTCAACTATGTTGCAAACATTTCAGGATGTACTCACTGACATCCCTGGACAAACTCATGTCATTGAACATGACATTGTTCTAACTGACCATACTCCTATTAGGGTTAGACCTTATCCTATACCTATACATTTTCAAGCACAGGTCGAGAGAGAGTTGGATGAGATGATAGATTTGAAAATAATCGAACCATCCACCTCTGCATATTCTTCGCCGATGGTTATTGTTCGGAAAAAAGACAATAACATACGTCTTTGCGTTGACTATCGCAAATTGAATCAAGTTACGAAGTTCGATGCTGAACCTATGCCTTTACTAGAAGAGCTACTTACTAGGCTTTCTAAATCTCATTTTTTCACTAAACTTGATTTGTCTAAAGGATATTGGCAAGTTCCTTTATCTGAACGCGCCAAACCTCTTACGGCTTTTTCTACACCTAGGGGCCTTTTCCAATGGAATTTCATGCCTTTCGGCCTTATGAACGCACCAGCTACATTCGTACGCATGATGCGTCGAATCCTATCTTATCGGTCAGATGTCATTGCATACCTAGACGACATCTGTCTTTTCAGCGATACTTGGGAAGATCACTATTCGGGGTTAGATGAATTACTGTCTACTTTACGCGAGCATAACCTGACAGCGAAACCCTCTAAAGCCTGCATTGGTTTTAGCGAAATTTCTTTCCTAGGCCATCGAGTTGGTCATGGTTTCCTAAAGACAGAGGACCATAATATCACTAAGATACTTAACATCTCTATTCCTAAGACTAAAAAGCAAGTGCGAAGTCTCTTAGGTCTTATACAATTTTATGGACGATTCATTCCGAATCTATCCTCTATCATGGCACCTCTTTCTACACTACTAAAGAAAGGGTCTCCTAATATGGTTCACTGGTCTCAGGAATGCCAATCCTCGCTGGATAAGATCAAAACTATGTTTTCAACACCACCTATTTTAGTGTTACCTACTAAAGATAAGACATTTTTTCTTCGTAGTGACGCTTCATCCACTGGGATTGGAGCGGCACTAATGCAAGAGTACTCTGGAACTCTGCATCCTGTAATGTATATCTCCAGAAAACTTAATGCTGCAGAAAGGAATTACTCGGTTTTAGACCGTGAACTGTTGGCTATGGTTTGGTCAATTCTCAAACTACAAAGATTCCTTCTAGGCGCACATTTCATAGTAGAAACCGACCAGAAAGCTCTTACGGCTATACAGAGTAAGAATTTGAAGAGCTCGAGGTCTACTCGATATGCAATTGCTCTTCAACCTTTTCATTTCTCGGTACGAGCTATCCGTGGATCAGATAATGTGATGGCAGACATTTTGTCTAGATGCCCACATGATTCCACCTAACTGTTAGGTCTTGGACTTCCTAATACGTCTAAGTCTATAATAGTTCCTTTCTATATCAAGTTAGGTACACATTTGTAATTTGTAATATAGTGATTGTATCACTACTTAGCGGTTCATTGATGTATATTCACCGCTGTTCTTTGATGATTTTTCTTCTTTGTTAATCATGAACTTAAGATACCTAATATGAAATTATTGTATGAAATTTTTGTATGCATTGTGTCATTGCCAACATTGTAGAACACGTTGGTGACACCTCCCTGGAAACATTTATACTTAGAGAAACGCTTTCTCTGAGATTATGAGATATATTCTCACCAGTCGCTCCATATGTCGACTTAGCCTCACATTTGGCGTTATATTTATTCTTAATACTTTTCATCTGCGCATTATTCATGCGTTGTGAGCCTATTGTATGTTGCTCCTAGATGTATTTAAAAAAAAAATGTTTCATTTTTTTTTCTTGGGAGGTGTGGTAAGACTGTTACGTGCAGTTTTCATAACTGATAATGTAGTCTGTCTGTATACTTGTTATGTTTGAAAATATTTTGAATGAGATTTTGGGTCTAATGTATTTTTCGTTAGAACCCTAATCTAAGGGCGAATACTCATTTTTTGCTTTGAGGGAAAGTAAATATGTAGTTACTCCTCTTAAAAGGATATACCAGCTGACTGCATAGGTCAGAGGTAGAGGCGAACAGCGCATGTCCGAACTAGAGAGAGTTTTGGAGAAGATTTCCTGTGCGGGAGGTCGTTTTTGTTGAACTGGGTCTGTCAGACGAAATGTCTGGTTACTTCTCTGCATTGCCTCTGGAGATGGAAACTCTTCCACTGTTATTTAAAGACCCCTGTGTTATTTCTGTTCGTCAGGAAGACGACAGTTGCTTCTAAGTTGTGTTAGGAATTCGAAGCAAGGTAAAAAACGAAACTTTCACACTTCCTTTGTTCGCAGTGTAAGGAACATATTTTGAGTCAACCGGTGACGAGAGCTCACGAATGGTTGAAAGGCAGAGTATTCTACTTGATATGCTCGTTGGAGCCATCTAAGACCGTTATGTTTAGATTTACACACAGAAAACCCAGGAGAATAGATATTATTCTAAAACCCGCATGATTAGCGGTATATCTTTGAACTTATATGCTTATGTCTGAAGATGAGGAATCCACAGTGTTTACTGTTTTATAGAGGCCTAATATATAACTATCTGGAGTGGAAGACAAGATGAGTTACCAGTTATTGCTATTATAACTTTGAAAATGAAAACTCGCCTGATGTACGAGGGAGTTATATAAGACTATCTTCGAAAGGACAGCCTATCTTCGATACGTCCGATTAGAGGGATGGACTATGCTATTTTCGTCGCCCGCCATGTTTGGGGTCGACTTAAGAAGAGTCAGAATGAGACTGTTGGATATTTATACAGTTATTTACCCGTTCTGTAATGCGGGGTTTTTTCTGCTAGTTGTGGAATGAGAGATAAATTGGAGTCTGCAACACTTTGATAATCATATATTTATTGGAACTTATGTACATGCAACTGTAGTGAACTGTCTTTATATCCGCCATGTTCCTGTGTCATGCTTACATGGATTTGTCTACGTCTTGTTGCTGTGACTATAATAAGTGGTGAATACGTACACAGCTGTTCACCTATATTTTTTTAAAATTCATACCTGTAACACGTACAACATATGGTTCCATCAACCCCACATCTACACCTTTCAATGTGATGAATGCCACACACACTCTTGTATGTTACCTGTTGTGCTACAAGCCTGCACTGCTACATAGATGTCCACCTTGACGAACTTTCAGGTCACACATTCGCGATAAATCATATTACAGCACGATATACCAGTCAGTATCCAGTGACAGTACACATCAAGTATATAATCAAATAGCCAGTGTTGTTACAGATTATACCCACCAGTCTGTATCACTAGTACCACCAACATCTATCCTTAAAGTATCAACGTCGTTCACTATCAACGAGTCTGGGATTTCTTTTAATTTTACAATAGATTGCCCCTTCTGATTCCGTATTTCTTCAATTTCCTAGTTCCAGTGTTCCTTATTAAAATTTGAAAGATATTTACAGTGCTCTATAAGTCTTATCTGGTTCTCCAATAATAGGTCCTGACAACAATTTGGAATTATGAATCTAGTTCTTCCTCTGGTGAAGGTCTGATTTTGTCTTGGTGAGCGTGCAAATCTCAAAGAAATACAACTGTTAAATTGTCATCCTGTATTCCCTCCAATGATGTTATGAATCTAATCAGAAAGATCCAATCATTTCAAATCATGCAGGGTAGGCTGTGATATTTCAAAATAGTCAGCGTGAAATAAGGTGCGTGCCTGCAAAGGTCACATATTACTACATATGGACATCGGATGTCTTGCATACACTCTCACAAACACAATTGTAGACTCATGTTGTCTAAAATGTAATAAATCCATGATTACTTTATAAACAAGTGACCGGAAGCGATTATATCACATTTGTCTGCCCACCTGTGTCACACAGACAGTAATGTCGTCTTATCAGCGGTTCAACCTAAACGCCCCGGCTACTATCTTATCTCAGCTCCTCGTAGGCTGGGATGACCGGTAACAAACCGGTGACATATCTGCAAGGAGTGTCACAAATTTTATATTTATCACCTACAGGGCAATTACATATCTGCTACTTAGCAGACAAATAAAGACAGAAAGAAAGAAAGAAAGAAAGACAGAAAAGTGCGATAATTGACAGAACATACTAAAAATCAGTACCACAAATGTACCGATACATCCGGAGAGAACCAAAGATCGATAGAGGTCGCCCGTTTCGTCACACTGTTCAAGATAACTTAAGCACTGAGCTATTTAAAATTGACCCTGAATTGTCAATTGAACTCTTAGAACCACTCTTTGCAAACGGAGACAACATCACTTAATTGGAAGAAAAGAACAATTATAAAATTACCAAAAAAAAAAAAAAAAATGTGACCTTAAAGACTGCAACTACTGGAGAGGAATTATGCTCCTCTCGGTTCTCAGCAAAATATTGGGCTGGATAATTATCCACATAATCTCAAAAGCTGTAGATCATAAAGTTGAGGAATGAACAAGCATTATTCAGAAACAACAGAGGTGCGCAGATCATATTTTCACTCTCGGGAACATAACAGTGCAGTGCTCAGAATGGTAAAGACAACTATATATAAACTATGTCGATTTTGAAAAAAGGCTTTCGACAGCATAAGCAGTGATAGCTTATGGAAAATACTAAGGGGTTAGGGGATCCCTAGATGTATTGTTTCCATCTTAAATTGTCTATATGCTAATTTTACATGCAGTGTTAGGATCAACGACGTTATTTTCTTAGTGAAAACAGGTTTACGACAGGCCCCTTGTCAACCATTCTATTTTTAACTGTCATAGACTGGATGATGCGCCAGACAACAGAGGATACCACTAGAGAAATATGATGCACAACGTTCACCACATTGGAAGAACTAGAATACGCAGACGATATTGCACTAGTCTCACATTCACATCAGAACATCCAAGAAAAAACAGTCATACTTACTAAATACAGTCAACAAGTGGGACTGACTATCAATCTGAAGAACACAGAAATAATGACACTCAGTGTAATAAATCCTGAGCCAATAAAAATACGCTGGAACAATCAAATACATTTTCATATCTACGAAGCAAAGTAACACCAGACAGCAGAACAAGCAAAGACATCAGTAACAGAATAAATAAAGCCAGAACAGTCTTTGCAAATCTAATCAACATTTGGAAATCATCTCCACACAGAACAAACACCAAATAAAGATTATACGAGAGTTGCGCATTTTCTGTACTTTTGTATGTCGCGAAGTGAGGGAGAATAACAGAAAAATAAAATGTCAAAATTATCCTCTTTCCACACAACCTGCCTATAATGGGTTGAATCCCCTTGCTCTGCATTAGTGGTCCAACAGTGGCCAAAACCAAGAGTATCCAATGTGGGTCTTCATAGATGTATATCTTCGCACAAGGTTACTCTTGCCAGAGTTGTAGCGACAATGATAATGATGCCTCAAGCCTCGAGGGAGTGTTCACATGACATTTCTGAAGTCAAGAACAAAGCTGAAAAATGATTTGGTCGTTCAAGCTGATTTAATTCAGCGAAACTCCCTTCATTAGCTCAATATATATGTATACACACATATAAAAATAAATAAATAAATAAATAAATATATATATATATATATATATATATATATATATATATATATATATATATATATATATATATATATATATATATATATATTATATATATATATATATATATATATATATATATATATATATATATACACTCACACAATAGAGGTTCTGGGTCATACATATGCCTTTCTCTCTGTAATGATTAATTCAGCTATGAATTTGTCAAAATTAACATATAAAAAGTTAATGCTCAATTGCTTTGAAATAAATGTAAATAAATATGAAATGGTAATTATGAGAAATTATGGGTCATCATAGATCTCGGTTTGGGAGATGAAAATATAGTCTGTTGATGTAGCCTGCTAAACTTGTAATTTAGCTTCCAAATTGTTGAAATGTTTATGCTGCTTGTTCCGTTCCTTCGTCTCTGTGGCTAGGGCATGTCTCCAAAGGATTCTGGAGATAACCGCTTCCGGTCACGGCGGGGATCTTCACCACCCGTCTGATGTAGGTTTACCGTATCGATTTAAAGCTTCTGACCACAGACTAGTACAGCTTGTAACGTGAGTAGAACATCAAATAGTCTCTGTCGTAGATCTTTGATACGGGAATTAAGACTTGTGTTGGTCCCTTCTGAATAGATTTGAATAAGTGATAGCCACAGTGAGAGATAATAATAGAGATAGATTTCCACGAGTCAGATGGTAGAAATAATAGAGGCTGTCTTTGAATATCGAGAATCTTCTCTCCCTTCAGCCTATCTTCCACAACAGATTTAGAGGAGTCAGACAGTCTGTTATGACATATATTAAATATATATATATTCACATACACACACACAAGTTACGATCGTTAGACGCACGTACGTGGACACTATAACAATGAAATATAGATACTTGGAAACGAACTGACCGACACACTAAAATAAGTTTTTGTTAAGTTTAATTATCATACTAAACTTCCGTCACAACATATAAAATTACATCAAAACATATACACATAGTCATAAAGTCAATGAATTGCTACAAGAATGATAGACCAACAGTTGTGATCTTTACCCTCGATGTATAGCCCACAGTACTGTTAGAAGAAAAGTGATAGCCCCCAAAGAGTCACGGATACATCTGCTTTAGTCTAAGATTTCCCATTAACTCTTTCAGTCCCAAGTTTTTGTTTTTGGTTGGAAATAATTTTTTTAAATGTTCATATGCATAAACAAATTTGTTGTTGTATATAAAACTGAAGGTAAATGGATGTACTTTACTCTTGTGCTACAAGTATTAAAGCTTTCATTAATAAATTATTAGTTATCCAAGGTAAAATGGATAGGAGCAAAAGATACGGAAGCCACTTAAATGGCTCCCGGGTGAAATGTGTATAAACCCTGAGCCATTATAAAGTCGATTGGGCCTTAAAGAGTTAAAGGTATGAACAGACTTTGATACTCTGATCTATCCTAACGAAAATATTGCTAGCAACAAAGCTTGCATAAAGAAATTTAAGACAGCAAAAATGGATACCAAAATACAACAATAACGGAATCACTCAGTCCTGCATTCACTCTATTCAGTCAGCAGTGATCACGTGCTTTTATTCGTACTTACAGCTTTGGTAGCAAGTTCTGGAAACACAATTTTTAGGACATGCACATACAGAATCGTCAATGGCAATCTTGACCAAGAAATCCCCAGTTCCATAAAGACGGGTTGAATTCACTGCTTCAGGGTACGATTCCTTGGGTGTTCTTATTTTCGGATGTCTGTTTAGGTCATATTAAAATTGTCCAGGCATAAACGTTAACAGCGAGCACAGTGTCAATAGCTTAGGTTTCTGTAATGAGGAATGTCAGGTCGGGGCCTTATCTCTGTATAGGACTTTATTTGGTCACACCACCACTAGTCATAACTCCGTCGGAATGTTAATGATTTGTAATTTTCTTTACCGCCACAGGGCTGCATGTACATTAGAGTTTGTGAAGAACTATTTCCTCATAAGTTATCAAGAAGAACAACGTGGCATGCCCCAAAAACTGAGATACATGGCCAAATTGATTTTATTCTTGTATCAAAAAGATTCAAGTCCAGTATTAATAAAGCCAAGACTAGGACTTTTCCTGGCGCCGACATTGGTAGTGATCACGACATGGTATTGATGACGCTCAAACTTAAACTTAAAAAGAACTATAATCAAAACAGATGTTCTCAGTTAAGATTCAATTTAGACAAACTGAAAGATCCAGAAATCGCGGGAATCTTTGAGGCAACTGTTGGAGGAAAATTCGCAGCTCTCAATTTTTTGGAGGATGATATCAACTCAATCACAGAGAACATGAAAGACGTGCTCATTGAATCAGCAACAGAAATACTTGGTAAAAGAAAGAAAATAAACAAACCATGGGTTACAGATGACATTCTGAAGTTATGTGATACACGGCGGGAAATGAAAAAGGTTAAGAAAGAGGTTCCTGAAGCAGCATGGCAATACAGTATGGTGAATAAAAATATTAGGAAGAAAATGAAACAGGCCAAAGAAAAATGGGTAGCTGATCAATGTGAGTCCATTAATACGGGGCTAATAAAAGGTAACAGCAAGGCAGCTTTTGACACATTAAGAAAACTATCAAAACCCCAACAGCCCAGGGTAACTGTCATAGAAGATAGCAATGGGGCTCTGCTCAATGAAAAAAACAGCTGTAATGAGAAGGTGGACAGAATATTGTAAAGAATTATATAACTGTAAACTTGACACTGACTTAGGCATATTAAACAACATTAAGTGCGAAAACAGGGAACTCGGAAATGCAGCAATATTACGGGAAGAAGTGGAAGAGGCTATATGTTCGATGAAAGGAGGGAAGTCACCGGGTGTGGATAATATCCCAGCAGAGCTCTTGAAATATGGAGGACCAGATATAGTAAAAATCATGACAACAATTTGCCAGAAGATATGGAGTACAAAAAAATGGCCAAAAGAATGGACGCAGTCATTAGTAATACCGCTTCCAAAGAAAGGAAATCTAAAAATGTGCAAGAACTACAGAACCATTAGCCTTATTAGTCATCCAAGTAAGGTGATGTTAAGGATACTTTTGAACAGAATAAAACAGAAATCAGAAGAAATCTTGTCAGAGGAACAGGCTGGCTTTAGACCAAAAAGAAGTACCTCAGAACAAATCTTCAATATTAGATTACTTATCGAAAAACATCTCCAACATCAACACGATTTATACCATAACTTCATCGATTTCACAAAAGCCTTCGATCGAGTCTGGCATGAAGGCTTATGGCAAATAATGAGAAAATTCAATTTTGATACCAACATCATAGATATCATTGAAGCACTATACAAGGACGCAAGCAGTGCTGTTTTTGCAAGCAACGACATTGGAGAATTTTTCAAAACAACTGTAGGAGTTCGCCAGGGATGTATCCTGTCCCGAGTGCTCTTTAATATATATCTAGAACATATTATGCAGGAGGCTCTCTACGATTATAAATCAACCATATCGATTGGAGGCCGACCTCTGTGCAACCTACGTTTTGCTGATGATATTGATCTGATAGCTGGATCAGAATCAGAACTTCAAGACCTTACCTCTAGACTGGAGAAAGTAACAAGAACGTATGGGATGGAAATTAATATAGAAAAAAGCAAGATATTGGTGAATAGCCATAAGAAACATGTTCCGACCAACATTACGTTAAATGGGCAAACGTTAGAAGAAGTTAACACCTTTAAATATCTCGGGTCCACTATATGTAGTGATGGAAGATCAAGTAAGGAAATCAAGACAAGACTTGAGATGGCCTCAGCTGCCATGACAAGGTTGAATGTGATCTGGAAAAGTAACATCAGTTTTCCTGTGAAGATCAAATTATACAAATCACTTGTATTATCTATTCTCTTGTATGGGTGTGAGAGCTGGACACTCACTGCAGATACGGAGCGAAGGATTCAGGCTTTCGAGCATAAATGTTATAGAAGAATTTTGCGCATTTGCTATAAAGAGCACAAAACAAATGTCTATGTTAGAGAGAAGATAAACACCTATGCAGGCCACCAAGAACCACTTTTGTCAATAGTGAAACGTCGAAAGCTTGCCTGGTTTGGGCATGTAACTCGTCATGACTCCCTTTCGAAAACGATCCTTCAGGGAACAGTCGAAGGTAAACGGAGAAGAGGAAGGCAGAGAAAATCCTGGGCTGATAACATCAAAGAATGGGCAGGACACGGTTTTTCCACACTTGTACGCATTGCTGAGGATAGAGAGCAGTGGAGGACCCTGTCTGCTGATGCTTCCACCATGGCACCCCTACGACCCATGACGGGTTACGGGCTGAGATGAGATGATGATGATCTGACTCAAAGGCACAGTATAAGCATTTAACCTTTAACAAACGTTAGTGAGAGTTTTTCTCTGCCCATTTATGGAGACACACGCACTGTCAGGCAGGTGTTAACTTGTAAACCCACGAGGTTAAAGATAAAATGTTTCTTCTCTCAGTTGTACTAAACACTGGCAAAGTTGGGTTACCCCAGTTCTCACTGAATAAAGAAAACAACAACGCATAAAATACTTATACATACTATGTACTCGGTTATAACTTATATTATAAACTGCAAGCGGAGAGCTTGACTTATCGTTTAAAACTTCACGTAAAATAAGGTATAATTCACAAAATCACTCATCATGAATTAAAAATACATACGTGTTTCGTCAATACTCAATGATGAATCGGTGCAGGTATAAGTTAGTTTTTAAAATATTCTCGACTGAGTATTTAGCAGTTAAATTTAATTTATTTATAGCTGCACGAATTAAACTAGAAATTATAATGTATTCTGCTTTCCACTGAAACACGTCGACTAGCGAATATAACAGACTTATAAATTAATTTCTTCTGCACACAAGAAACTAGTAAAATATAATAGGCGATTAATCACTTAAATCACTCATAAATAATACTAGATCTAAAATATTATCTCCAAACAGAACTACGGCAATCACCACGACTATAATTTATACACTAGATAGGTATTCTAGAAACTCGACAAAATTTGACGAGAAACTAAGAACTTCGTTATACAAGCTTATTGCTCTAGCACGAGCAATCCGTCTACTGCGAATCTGGAGAACTCAATGAAGACAAGTTTAAACTCCGGGTAAGATATCTGAAAACCAGACAAAGGATGCGCTCTTTCCCAAAACCCCTGACTCCCCCTCTCCTATTAACACTTACGGTAACCCAGGAGACTGCCATAAACTGCCACTTCGCGTCTTTGACACCTCCGTCTAACTATTCTCATTCCTGAGCACTGCGGATGGCAGTTTTCACACCTCGCCGAGAAACTTACTTACTTACTTAGTCGTTCCCCTTCTACCGTGAGGTGTAGAGGTTTGGAAGAGAGAGCGCCAGACCATTCTATCAGCTGTCTTCTTCCTGGCCTGGTTCCATTCTAGTCCTCGGTCCTTCAAAGATTGTCTAATGTTGTCCTCCCAGCGGACTCTGGGTCGTCCTGGAGGTCTGGATCCCTGGCTCTTTGTTTCCCAT
Organism: Oreohelix idahoensis; assembly: GCA_024509875.1. Lineage (NCBI taxonomy): Eukaryota > Metazoa > Mollusca > Gastropoda > Stylommatophora > Oreohelicidae > Oreohelix > Oreohelix idahoensis. The sequence continues at coordinate 15,366 of JAMPIV010021860.1, forward strand.
GCTTGTCGTGGTAGCCGATCTTCTCCAATTCTGCAGACATGGCCAAACCATCTTAGTTGGGACTGTTCTATTTGGGTCTGCAGCGGGTGGGATTTTAGGCCTTGACGGATCGTCTGGTTGCGGACCATGTCTCTTCTTGTTACTTCAACCACTTTCCTCAGATACCTCATTTCTGAGGTTTGGATCTGGCTTTTGTGGGTTGTAGTCATTGCCCACGACTCGCATCCATATCAAGACTGGGACATAGGTGGAGCGGTATACAGCAATCTTCGTTTTCTTACCAACCTCTTTCTTGCTGAGGAATCCTCGATTTATGGCCTGAAAAAGTCTCCCAGCCGCTGCTTTTCGAGTGGCCAACTCTTCTTTGATGCCTCCCTTTCGGTCTATAATAGCTCCGAGATATTTAAAGTGGTCGACCTGCTCCAGGACCTGTTCTCCCAACTTAATCTGATGTTTTCTTTCTTCTCGTGATATCACCATGGATTTTGTTTTAGAGCTGCTTATGACCATCCCTCTCTTCTCCAGCTCTTCCTTCCAGACTTGCAGGTTGGATTGGAGATGTGCCTCTGATTTAGCAATCAGGGCAACATCATCAGCAAATGCCAGCTCCGAAATATAGACCTGTCTCATCTTCCAGTACCCCACTGAATACTTTCTTGTTCTCTCCTTACATGCCTTGATGACATCGTCCATAAGGAGTATGAAGAGGTAAGGTGATAGGATATCACCTTGTCTTACACCAGTGGTGGTCCTGAACTCTTCTGACTTATGGTTTGCTGTCCTCACATAATTTCTGCAAGACTTGTAGAAGCTCTGTATAGCATGAATCAGAGGTGCTGGAATATTCTTCCTTGCCAAACAGTCCCAAAGTTTGCTCCAGGGGACCCTGTCAAACGCCTTTTCCAGATCTATGAAACAAAGATGGATCTCACTCTTATACTCAAGGGCCTTTTCACTCAGCTGTCTGAGTGTGAAGATTAGGTCTTGAGTACTTCGGTTTGCTCGGAATCCGCACTGGACCTCATCCAATTGTGGCTCAGCTAGGCGTCGGAGTCTCTGCTCTAGGATTCTAGAGTAGATTTTACCAGGGACACTGAGAAGGGATATGCCTCTATGGTTTCCACACTGTCGATTGTCACCCTTTTTGAAAATTGGTGTTATGATGGCAATCTCCCAATCCTTTGGTATGGTCTTGTTGCACCATGCTGCCTGTAGGACCCTTAAGAGTAATAGGTCGCCTGATGCTCCCATGTACTTAACCATTTCTGGTGTTATACCATCATGCCCTGCTGCTTTTCCCATCTTGATTTTCTCCAGTGCTGCTTTCAGTTCTTCCATCTTTATGTCATCTTCATCACCATTTGTTTTCATCTTCTGTGCTAGTGGTTATCGTTTCTGATGCTTGACCTTGCTCACCATCAAGGAGTTCTGAGAAATATTCTTTCCATCTTTCCATTACTTCCTTCGGGGCAGTAAGCAATTTGCCTTGCTTGTCCTTTATAAATTTGAGAGGGCATTGTTTTTCCTTTCTCATGTTCTTTAGGGTCTTATAGAACAATTTCTGGTTTTCTTGTGCATCTTTTTCTAGCTTTTCTCCAAATTCTTCCCAGGACTTCTGTTTTGCTGCTAGCACTTTGTTCTTTGCTTCTGTTCTGAGTGTCACATATTCTCTATATTTTTCCATTTGTCCTGTTGTGTTTTTAGCTCCTAAGTATTGTTTCCATGCCATTTTCTTCTCTCTTATTTTCTCTTTGACTTCCTCTGTCCACCAAGGTGTCCTCTTTCTCTTGTTCCCAAGTCGGACTTCACAGCATGCTTCTGCAGCAGCTGTCTTTATGATATCCTTGAATTTATCCAGAGGGTTTCCAAGTCATCAGGTCGTTCTTCTGTGTTGCTCACTGCTGTAGCAATAAGCCCCTGATATCTGGTCTTAATTTCTGGCTCTCTCAGCTTGTAGGTCCTAATGCTCATTTCTCCTGCTCGTTTACTTGGTTTCTTGCGTGATGTTGGGCAGTTCCTAGGCTGAGCAACTCTTTCAGTTGTTCGTTTGATTGTTAGCAGGTAGTGATCACTTCCAATCTCTGGCCCCCTCCAGACTCTTGCATCTCGGACATATCTGAATGAGCTTCTCCGAACAATGGCATAGTCGATCACTGACTTCTCATTCTTGGTTGGTTCACATCTAGTGTATGCATGTATGCGCTTATGGGGGAACTTTGTGTTTGTAATGATCAGATTCTGCTCACTGCAGAATCTAAGGAGTCGCTTTCCATTGTCATTGAGAGTATCTTCTCCATATCTTCCGATAACTCCACCCCATCTAGCATGGTCATTTCCAACTCTGGCATTAAAATCTCCGAGCATGATAACTTCATCTAGGCAGTCATCCACTGTCCTTTGAAGCAGCTCGAAGAATTCCTCCTTGACCTCTGCTCTCTCATCCTCATTTGGCCCATACACTATGACCAGGTTGACTATGGTTTCTCCTTCTTTTAGTTTAACAACCATAATGCGCTCCGAGACAAAGTTCCATCCCTTGATACTATCTTTTTGATTTTGGGCCACAATGCAACCCACGCCCCCTTTAGCTCTTTCAGATATAGGTACACCACTGTAGAGCAACGTGTTGCCATCGAGATCCATGACTCCTTGTCCTTTTTTCTTCGTTTCCGTTATAGCCAGGATTTCTAGTTTTGCTTTCCTCATCTCTTCCACCAGCTCCTCTTCCTTCCCATTTATACTTCTTGTGTTCCAAGTTCCATAAGTCGTAGTCCGTAGTCCGTTCCAGTTCGTCGCCTTTAGAATCAGTCCGGTTTTCTCTCTTGTATTGCTCGTAATCGTGATTTAAAGCAAACTGGTGATTGGCCTGTTGTGACTTTGCATGGTGGAGGGGCTGCCTCCTTACGGCCTCCATGCAGGCCGCCCTCCTCCTTTTTCATCCGTGCTTGGGACCGGCATAGGCGGAGTTGCCGAGAAACTTAGCCGAAGAAACTCTCGTGTCAGCTGAAAATGTAGACAAATGTCTGCTATACATGTCTGACGGAACGAATATTCACAGTATTCCGTCTCGTGCAGGGACTGACACGTTATGTAATAAAATGCGTCTCAATGGGAAAGTAAATTTATGTTGCAAACAAACGAATGCGAAAAACAGGAAAAGGATGAAAGAGCGATAATAAAGTAGAGGACACGGTTAGAAAAAGAAAAGAATATAGAAAATTTATAGATCATAAATCTCTATGCGACAGAACGTTCCCCCTTTAAGATATGGAAGCACTCCATGTCTACGTTATGGAAATAAATTTCCTATATCCGTAGCTTCAGGGTGTCTGTCCTCTTCCCTCTCATCTCCCCCCTCCGTCTCTCTCCAATTCCTACTCAAGTCTACTCCCAAAGTTTCCTTTTTCTGGAATGTCTTCCGTGCGCGCTTGAAAGAGCGTCGCCGTTTTTGATATTTTGAAAAGATTTCGTGTGATTGCCGTGGACTTTCCCTGCCACTATCGTCATCTTCGTCAATTTTGGCGATCGTCAGGAGATGTTCGGAGGTCGGCACTGGTATTTCCAAGTATTTCTTTAACAGATTTAAATGGAAAACCTTTTCCTTTCCTTTAATAGAGATCTGGTAGTTAGCCTTAGAAATCTTTTTCAGGACGGTAAACGGCCCTTGAAATCCTATCCTCAGTTTGTTGTTTCCGGTGAGGAGTAACACCAAAACTTTCACTCCTGCTTGTAGTTCTCTCTCTTTCGCGACTTTCCTATATCGGTTAGCGTGCTTTGTGCGTGCTCGCTTAAAGTTAGTAGTTACTAGATCCCATCCTAGTTGTAACCTTTCCTTTAAATCCGACACATATTTACTTGCTGAGACAACTGTCTCATCAGCCTTCTGGTCTGTCAGCGACCAAAGTAAGGCTTCAAGCAGCCCCTTGATGGGTCTGCCTAATAAAAGCGTAGCTGGCGAAAATCCTGTGGAAGTATGAGGAGATCCCCTGTAGTCAAATAAAGCTGCAGGAATACAAAGATCCCAATCTTCAGGTTTCACTTGTGCCAGTTTACTTAACATCATGTTGAGGTTTCCATTAACACGTTCCACGAGCCCATTTCTGGCCGGAGTATAAGGCTTGGTGTAGATATGCTGGTCCCTCATGATCTTCACGATCTCATCAATCAACAGGTTTCGGTATGGAGATCCGTTATCCGTCAACACCTGTGGAGGGAATCCAAACCGAGTGAAAATCTGCACTAGGGCTTCTGCGACATGCTTGGCATCTGCGCATGTTAGCGGAATAGCTTCTGCCCATAAAGTGCATGTGTCGACTAAGGTCAAGATAAACCTGTTCCTTCTTTTAGTCCTTTCTAGGGGTCCTAAAATGTCGATCACAACCCGTTCGAATGGTGTTCCCACTATTTTCATTTCACCCAAAAAGACTGGGGGTGTCCGTTGCTTTTGTGGTAAACGTTGGCACTGGGCACATGATTTGACATACCTGATAATATCATTATTCATTCCTAGCCACCAATAATGAGTCGATATTCGTTGGTTTGTGGCGTTCTGTCCCATATGTCCGCTGAAGGGAAGAGAGTGCCCCATTTCTAGGATTTGGCTTCTGTACTGTTTCGGTACTAGGAGCTGGTTGTAACCTTGGTCAGGCTTGCCCGTTCTGCGATAAAGTACACCATCCTTAGAAAAAATTTCCCCGTGCTGTCTAGGTTCCTTACCCATGGGCAGTTTCCTAAAGCAGGGTGCCAAAGTAGGGTCCTTTTGTTGCGCTTTTTTAAGTTCCATGGGTAACAAATTAGGCGCAGGCTCCCGTTCCTTCTTGGTTTGCCCTCTTGTAGTTACTGCTGCCACAATCGGCTCTTCTGGTTTCCCAATAGATACGTATCTACAGAAAAGTATGACTGAGTAGATGGGGTCATCCATAACAGCCGCTTTGATCACGCCTCTGACAAAATTAGAGTGGATCTCCACCAATGCGATGGGAAGCGCTGTTGGTGCATCACTCTTAGAAACTCCACAAAATTGGGCGGTCTCTCCTGTCTCTTGACCGGGTTTAATCAGGTGTCTGGTAACAATGCAATCATAAGAAAGCCCCGTGTCAAATAAACAAAAAGTTTGAGAACCGTTAAAAATAACAGTACGTCGCGTAGAGGGTCTCTCTCCCTCTACAGGTTGGGAATCACTGTCAACAATTCCGCCTTGCGAGACTGTTAGCAAGCATCCGATGCGTTTAGGCTCTGTGTGCTTGCTCTGATCATTAGTCCCAAGCGCATTGGTTTTCTCTTTGTCATCTTTCCTCGCTGGCTGCGCTGCCATGTAGGGCGGTCGGGTTGATCAGACTGTTTACTGTGGTTGGGGTACTTGTTTTTGTAGAACTTGGATTTTTCAGAAGGGGGGTTGAGGTCCAGTTTCTTTGTGGTTATTTTGGTTAGAAGCATGAGAAGCCTGAGAAGATTGGTCTAGATGTTTCTTTCGAAAAGGCTCTTCTGTCGGTTTACGTTTTGTGACCGGCAGTTCAGCCAGCGCATTGTGATATCGCTCAGACTTTTCCAAAATGTCTTCAAGCTTTTCTGCGCCTTGCTCAGCTAGAAATCTCCGGGTGTCAGCAGACAAAGTGTTCTTTATCTGTTCACATATGACGATCTCCTCAAGACCTTCATAGGTAGAGGCGCGCTGTGAAAGCTCAAGGCACTTTGTCAAGTATCCCTTCACACGAGACGAGAACTGCTGAAAAGTTTCAGAGCTCTCCTTCCTGCTGTTGCGAAACAGTTGCAAAAACTTTCGCGCTTTAATTTCAAAGCGCTCAAGTAAAGCTTTCTTGAACACGTCATAGTTGCCTTGTTGGCCACTTTCCAGTTTAGAGTAAACATCATAAGCAGAACCTTTTAATGCCTGGGAAAGTTTCATATACCAACGCGACCTCTCTATCCCGTACAGAGTAGCCATTTTCTCAAATTTTTCTAACCATGTGTCAATCTTCTCATTAGGACAAGGAAAAGATTCTAGGGCGAAAGACATAGCGTTTAATTGAAGAGACTGAGTATTAGAAGGATCAGTTATGGAAGAATGAGGAGAAGACTCTCCATTGCTGCAGGTAAAGGCAGCACCACGACTTTGGTATTCTAGAGTTTTAAGAGCCAACTTATTCTGTGTCTCCTTCTCTCTTTCCTCATGCTGTCTCTCCTTCTCTCTTTCCTCGTGCTGTCTCTCCTTCTCTCTTTCGTTTGCCCTTCGGATTTCCATTTCTTCATCCATCTTCTTCTGCTCTCTAGCTTCTGCTGCTTTCCTCTCCGTGTCATATCGTTCCAGTTCGTCCCTGACAAACGCTTTCGCTTCTTGTCTCGCTTCGTCTCTGAGGATTTGCCTAAGCTTCGCTCTTTCTGCCACAATAAGTCAGTGACTGAGAATAGTCGAGAAAGAAAGTAAGAAAATGATACACTGGTTCCTACCACTTACCAGAAAATACCAAAACAAAAGATGATATACTTAACCTGGAATACCTCCTATACTATAGTATCTAACTATTGCTACTATTAATAGGCAATAAAGCACCTAATGCAGACGACTACGCCAAATAAATTGTAGTAAGATTACTCACTGAAAAATACGTTGCTACAGTGGAAACAAAATAATTATTGCAAAAAATTTGAGGAGAAAAAAAATCCCCTTATTATTTAAGTCCACTAAAAGTACACCCCTGAAGTCAGTTAGGGTAAGGGAGGCAATTTACAGGACGAATTGTCTGAACGCACTCCTTAGCTTAGCTCAAACACCTACTTCTTCAGAACCCTTTGATTGCTGAACAATCACAAACTTTACCAGCGTTTAGTATTACAAAATCAATAATTAACATATATTCCGACAAAATCAACCAGTAACTCAAATGTATATTACTCACAATGTTGTGGGAAAAACAATTATCAATTGTGTGGTCAGCACGCCCATAAACAGATCATTCGTCTATGGCAGTGGTTCCCAACCTGTGGTACGCGTACCCCTGGGGGTACGCGACAGGATGTTCAGGGGTACGCGAAAAAAAAATGAGTAATGGCGGAAAAAAGATACACATGTCAACAGTGTAAAAGACAAGTCAAAAGTTGTGAAATTAATTCAACGTTCTGGTTATAATCTATAAATTTTGAATAACAGCAACTATATTAATTTCAAATATTTTGGTAATATTAGGGGTACAATTTATATAAATGGGCTGCCAAGGGGTACGCAAGTGAAAAAAGGTTAGGAACCGCGGGTCTAGGGGAAAAAAATATTTAAAGATATAAAACTCACAAGACATCACACTCTTACTCTATATCAGAATAAAGCAAATTAATCCAGCAGACGAGCTGATATTCGTATTTGCCCAGGACTAGAGTTCAATTCCCGGAAACGAGCCACCATTCTGCCGTAGATTTTTGATAGGAGAATTAAGACTTGTGTTGGTCCCTTCTGAATAGATTTGAATAAGTGATAGTAACAGTGAGAGATAATAATAGAGATAGATTTCCACGAGTGAGATGGTAGAAATAATAGAGGCTGTACCTGAAAATCGAGAATCTTCTCTCCCTTCAGCCTGTCTTCTACAACAGATTTAGAGGAGTCAGGCAGTCTATTATGACATATATATATATTCACATACACACACAAGTGACAACAAATAGACGCACCTACGTGGAAACTATAACAATGAAATATAGATACTTGGGAACGAACTGATCGACACACTGGACTAAGTTTTTGTGAATTTTAATTATCATACTAAACTTCCGTCACAACATATAAAATTACATCAAAACATATACACATAGTCATAAAGTCAATGAATAGCTACAAGAATGATAGACCCACAGTTGTGATCTTTTCCCTCGATGTATAGCCCACAGTCCTCATAGAAGAAAAGTGATAGCCCCCAAATAGTCACGGATACATCTGCTTTAGTCTAAGATTTCTCTTTAAAGGTATGAACAGACTTTGATACTCTGATCTATCCTAAGGAGAATATTGTTAGCAACAAAACTTGCATAAAGAAATTAAAGACAGAAAAAATGGGTACCAAAATACAACAATAACGGAATCACTCAGTCCTGCATTCACTCTATTCAGTCAGCAGTGATCACGTGCTTTCATTCGTACTTACAGCGTTGGTAGCAACTTCTGGAAACACAATTTTTAGGACATGCACATACAGAATCGTCAATGGCAGTCTTGACCAAGAAATCCCCAGTTCCAAAAAGAAGGGTTGAATTCACTGCTTCAGGGAACGATTCCTTGGATGTTTTTATTTTCGGATGTCTGTTTAGGTCACATTAAAATTGTCCAGGCACGAACGTTAACAACGAGCACAGTGTCAATAGCTTAGGTTTCTGTAATGAGGAATGTCAGGTCGGGGCCTTATCTCTGTATAGGACTTTATTTGGTCATACCACCACTGGTCATAACTCCGTCGGAATGTTAATGATTTGTAATTTTCTTTACCGCCACAGGGCTGCATGCACATTAGCGTTTGTGAAGAACTATGATCTGGCTCAAAGGCACAATATAAACATTTAATCTTTAACAAACGTTAGTGAGAGTTTTTCTCTGGCTATTTATGGAGACACACGCACTGTCAGGCAGGTGTTAACTTGTAAACCCACGTGGTTAAAGATAAAATGTTTCTTCTCTCAGTTGTACTAAACGCTGGCAAAGTTGGGTTACCTCAGTTTTCACTGAATAAAGAAAAAAACAAAATATAAAATACTTATACATGCGATGTACTCCGTTATAACTTACATTATAAACTGCAAGCGGTGAGCTTGACTTATCGTTTAAAACTTCCCGTAACATAAGGTATAATTCATAAAATCAATCATCATGAATTAGAAATACAAACGTATTTCGTCAATACTCAATGATGAATCGGTGCAGGTATAAGTTAGTTTTAAAAATATTCTCGACTGAGTATTTAGCAGTTAAATTTAATTTATTTATAGCTGCACGAGTTTAAGCTAGAAATTATAATGTATTCTGCTTTCCACTGAAACACGTCGACTAGCGAATATAACAGACTTATAAATTAATTTCTTCTGCACACAAGAAACTAGTAAAATATAATAGGCGATTAATCACTTAAATCACTCATAAATAATACTAGATCTAAAATATTATCTCCAAACAGAACTACGGCAATCACCACGACTATAATTTATACACTAGATAGGTATTCTAGAAACTCGGCAAAATTTTACGAGAAACTTAGAACTTCGCTATACAAGCTTATTGCTCTAGCACGAGCGATCCGTCTACTGCGAATCTAGAGAACTCAATGAAGACAAGTTTAAACTCCGGGTAAGATATCTGAAAACCAGACAAAGGATGCGCTATTTCCAAAAACCCCCTGACTCCCGCTCTCCTCTTAACACGTACGTTAACCCAGGAGACTGCCATAAACTGCCACTTCGCGTCTTTGACACCTCCGTCTATCTATTCTCATTCCTGAGCACTGCGGATGGCAGTTTTCACACCTCGCCGAGAAACTTAACCGAAGAAACTCTCGTGTCAGCTGAAAATGTAGACAAATGTCTGCTATACATGTCTGACGGAACAATTATTCACAGTATTCCGTCTCGTGCAGGGACTGACACGTTATGTTATAAAATGCGTCTCTAATATGAGAAAAGAAACAGGCGAAAGTTTGAATGGGAAAATAAATTTATGTCGCAAACGAACGAATGCGAAAAACAGGAAAAGGGTGAAAGAGCGATAATAAAGTAGAAGCCACTGGTAAAAAAAAGAAAAGAATATAGAAAATTTATTGATCATAAATCTCTATGCGACAGTCTCTCCAATCCTTACCACCAACTTTAGAGGGAATAAACACATTCAGCTACTAAGTATTCGTTTTAATTATTTAGATCAGGCGCCTTTCCCCACTGTCCGTCACTGATTTTTGTATCAGAATTTGTACTCTCCCTGGGTGTATATCATATAACTCAGGGGATGTGATAACAAAAATCACAATTCTCTTAGTTAATGGAATTAAAACATTTCAACTTTCCAGCGGCAAGTAGCTTGTGCCTGAAGGAACAACTTAAAACATACATACATCTCATTATTATTATTAATATACATATGCGGTCATCATCATCCACTTCATTTCTCCACTTGGAGACTGGGGTTACCTCTGCTTTTGTTTTTTCCTTGAGAACTAGCATAAAGGAATCAGCAGCGCTTGCTGTGCTGGTTCATGACTGAATCCTTTTCACATGCTGAGTTTGCCAGCCTCGTATGAATCTTCAACACTCCTAGCTAGTATAAACCAGTAAAATTCAAGGTATAAAAATATGTACAACTCACCCTAGTAACTAAGCAAATATTAGACGTCCTGCTCAGGTAAATAGTCTTGGCAATTTAACACAGGTGCCTCAAACACTCGTCTGGGATATTATTTCTTTTTCTAGAATGCCTTTGTGACTTGTGAGTAGTGTCTGTGGGAGTCCGGTTCCGCATTAATATTTGCGAGTTTTATTTTTCAGTGGATAAAAGATGCTCTAATTCGTTTTTCCGTTTCTAAAAATTCAGAATACAACTCTATTTTTTAATGTGGCAAGGTCCAAGCTGTCTACGTTGACGATTTCAATAATGCAGTGTCGTATGTCAAACATTTTTTTAACGTTATATCGTAAGTTCCCGGCTTACGCTTTCATCTGGCGTTTTCGACAAAACTCTCAATCAGCGCGGTTGTTTATTGGCACCTCACAGGCCAGCCAATACATTCAAAGTTCATATTATGAAAACATTTCCTCAAGTAGTATTCTGTATGACTCATGAAAATTTCAAATAGTCATCCTCCGTATATGGATTTGCTACATCCGACAATTCTTGGTTATGTTTACGTTACAACGTCTTTCATTTTTTCCCGATCATAACCAGGTTGTCATAAGTTTCCTTACATTATTCGTCCTGCCCGCTCTTCCAGATGTCTTCCACGATTGCGTTTATCAATAATCACCTAACCCTGTGGTTGAGTCGGTAGTAATTATGCATTCTTAAGCAAACACTTCGTGCTCGCAGTTACCTGGAGTCAATGTAGTATTATCACGTTTTAGGGACTCAACACTTTTCTATTTTCGAGAGAGTACATTTAAGAGATACAATATAATTATTGTCTAACTTTCAACCACAGTTGCACGCCTTAGCTGTGGTTGGAAGTTAATGTAATCTCCCGAAAACAGAAAAGTGCGCAAACGGCGGTGTGCATGATGTGACCGACTGACCGGCTGATGTACTTACGGCGCGAATTATGGTATTGGATTACACAATAGCAGAAGAGCAATTTTCTTGTTTGTGTTACATGATGAAATAAAGATTTCATTGGCTCGTTTGTTCTCGCATTCGTTAAGCAGGCCTGGAACTAGGAATACAGAAAGTCTATAAAAGTGACGTCACAATGAAAGGACTTTGTAGAAAAAAGTAGTTTGGTAAATAAAAATATTATAAGTCTTTCCTTGTCCAAGTAACCTTCTGCATCGCTTACACGGTGACTCCTTTTCTAGGACATGTGGAAGTGCTGTGTCGTGGCTTCATGCTATAGATGGTCTTTACTTGAACAAGCTGTTCAAGTCTCGGAAATACATATGATTTCTCTCCTGTTTTCTAGAGTTTACTGTCTTTAGAATGCTTATGATGCATTGGTCTTGGTGATCGCTTGTTGTTATGTTCCTTTGTAATCTCAACTTTTTTTTTGTAAGTTAGAGGAATTTGATTGCTCTGTTCCTCTAATTGTGGTTGTGTTAATGAGGTTGTGTTAATGTGGTTGTGTTAATGTGGTTGTGTTAATGTGGTTGTGTTAATGTGGTTGTGTTAATGTGGTTGTGTTAATGTGATTGTGTTAATGTGGTTGTGTTAATGTGGTTGTGTTAATGTGGTTGTGTTCATGTGGTTGTGTTAATGTACTTTGTCCAATGTAATTTCTTGGGGGTTTTGATGAGATGAAGACAGAGAAAAGACTACTGTCAAACAACAAGATTAATATGAGGTTGTGCGTGAGACTGGCATGCTCATCGTGTAAAACACATTACTACAGAACCCACAGCTGCAAGAACATGTGAATGGTTGGTGAAGGTTTCCTTTTCTAGCACTCCACCCTCACATCCGCGAGTCGGCGTTTGGAAAACTGTTCCTTATTCAATACCATAATTCCCGCCGTAAGTACGTCGGTCAGTCACATCATGCACACCTTCATTTGCGCACTTTTCTATCTTCGAGAGAGAGAGTGCATTAACTTTCAACGACAGCTAAGGTGTGCAACTGTGGTTATATTGTTTCTCTTATATGTACTGTCCCGAAAACAGAAAAGTGCGCAAATGACGGTGTGCATGAACAGTTTGATTATGGAAAGAAGCAAACAACACAATTGATAAAAAGTACATGAACTGGAGACAGGAAGGTGCGGAGATGCAGATTACATCAACAGAGAATCAAGATACTCTTCTGTCCAGTTTCATTCGGGAAACGGATTTAACTCATCATTTTCTTAAAAATGACGTTAAAATTTAAATTTTTGATTGTTTTTTTTCAAGACACAATTTTAATTTCAAGTATTGAAGACTTATTATTATGGATCAAAGTGATAAGATGGCCGCAAAACGAGCTTCAGATGCTAAAAGGAAGAGACGGTCGCGTCATACACAACAAGCATTTGTTGGAAAATTGCTCATATCAGGCGGTGCCTTTCGCCAAACTTCAAACGTTGGTCTCTGAGGCAGTAAGTCGACCATGGCTTCTCAGAGGCAGTAAGTCGACCAGGGCAAGATTTTAAAAGATCCACGAACAATTACGAGACATGTTGTCATAAAAGAAATGTTAGTTATTTAGTCAATTTCCGGTACATTAGATCATTGTCACTGCTTCACGTGTCATTTAGGAAGGTTACTCCATGTCTTCATATTTAATACATCCATGTAATTTTCGCCACAATTATCTAACGATGGCCGCCTGCAATGAAAAGACCACCGTAGTAAAAGTACCGTCTGTAATACATGTAACAGAAACAACACACTATCATTAAAAACCTGTCCAATTTGATGGGTTATTGCTAGTAGTTACATATGTTTTGTGAAAAGTGTGTGGGACACACTCCCTCCACGGTATGCTGGGCCTTCTTCACGCCCGTGGTTTGCATGGTCAGTTTTCTCTGAAGTTAGTTGTATCTATTTACACCAGAATTATGTTGTGTCTGTATACCCTGTACCTCTATAATAAACAGCATCTGTCTTGTGTTTTTGTAAATTTAGTTGTCTATGTGTTAACAGATAAAGGAAGTCCCATAGCAGAAACTACTGCAGGTGAGTAATGTGTTAAATATTTCACTATACAAGACTTGGCTTCAAAAGGTGGGAGATTAGTTTCATTTTATGTGAATCTTTGCTCTCCCATAACACAAAAGTAAGTTCAGGCACCCATTTACAGCTGGATACATGGGAGCGTGACGCCACAATTTTTTCGAAGAGGATACCTTCGCCACGAGAGGTTAGCTCTTTACCCACTAAGCCAATTTTTTTGCTCGTCTGCGTGTTAAGACTCTTCAATATTATATTGTTACCAACAGATTACTGGTGGCAATGAATATAGAGAGATATATATATATAGGAAGATATTTATCTGTTTGTATACTTGTTAGGTTTGGAAATATTTGGTAATAATATTTTGGGTCTAGGATTAGAACTCTAGTCAAAGGGCGAATACTCATTTTTTTCCTTCGAGTGAAAGTAAATATGTAGTCGCCCCACTTGAATATAGTTGAAAGGTTAACATTAGCGCTTGCCCAATGAGACGATTACACTGACAAACAACATTTTTCTTTCTTATATAAGAATAAGTGTTCTTAGGTCAGTTTCTTGCGCTGATTTCAAATCTGAAATCCGTTTATCTCTATCACATCGGGTTCTTAAGATATTTGTGAATAAATATATTTTTGGGAAACCGTTATTTGCTCCGTTTCATTTTTACTATATAACTTATTAAAAATTAATAAAAAGCAACATAATTCTACTTTTTATACTGCTAAAAGATGCATGACATATGTTACGCGATTTTTCAAATAGTTACTGTATTTTGAAATAATTCTGAGCAAAATATGGCTTCTAGAAGTTGTAGAAATTCGGCTGATCTGTTCTGTTACGTGTGCGGATATTTTACCGATCGTGTTGACCAGAAAAACTTTACACCATTACTAAAGAAAGCATATGAACTTTATTTCGATTCGAAAGTTGATGATGCAAATAAATCTTGGAAGCCAAATGCAGTTTGTTCGATACATTGGCAGGTTGGTTACAAAAATCGCCGAAGCATAAGTCGATGCCTTTTGGAGTGCCAGTAATATGGCGTGAACATACAAATCACACTACTGATTGTTACTTCTGCTTGACAAATATCCATGGTTTCACTTTTAAAACTAGAAAGTCTGTGGTTATCCAAATATTGAATCGGTTTCGAAACCAGTGCCTCATGATCCAATCACGTGTCCGATCCCAGTTCCACCAGAACAATATCCGTTGGACGTGAATGAACCATCAGAAAGTGATAGTTTACCTGCTTTAGAAACTAATTCTGACTCAGATTACATACCGGTGAATGATGGTGTTTACTTAATAAACCATTCAGAACTTTCAGATCTAATACGTGATCTCGCTCTTACCAAAGGACAAGCGGAATTACTCGGTTCGCGACTCAAAGAATGGAATCTTTTAGCGCCCAATACTCCGATATCTAAATTTCATCATAGACACAGAGAACTTGTTCAATACTTTGAGATAGATGATGACATTTGCTATTGCAAAGATGTAAACGGTCATGAGCACATAGTCAACGAATGGCGATTTTTCATCGATTCTTCCAAGACTAGTCTAAAAGCCGTGTTATTGCATAACAGAAATTTATTTTCATCAATTCCAGTCGCCTACTCTGTTCACATGAAAGAAACTTATGACAATATGGCTATACGTTTGGAAAAAATAAAGTACAATGACTACCAATGGCGGATTTGTGGAGACCTAAAGGTCATTGCAATTCTCACGGGCATGCAGACTGGGTATACTAAATTTTGTTGCTTCCGATGTGAATGGGACAGCCGCAACAGACAGGAACATTATTGTTACGTGCAGTCTTGGATATCTTACAATATTATACATAGGTAATTTTTTAGTGCTTAAGGGAAAGTCATTATTGAGTTACTTCCCTTGAAAGTTGTGCCGTCTTTTCGATCGAACTCCGCGGGTGAGTCCAGTTTTCTGCGATTTGGTCTTCGTTTGGGTAATAATAGATTGTTCTTGCTTCAGAATATCTATGGCCTGAATTTATGTGTATTGTTTGTCTGAGTAGGACGAGTCTGTCTTATATCTGTATATCTTTACATATCTAAGTCGAACTATATGTTCTGTTGTCTCTAGAGAGGTCAAAGGCTATTCGGCGGATGTGTCGCTAGAGTGTGGTGTGATTTGGCTTCGTCCCGATAGGGACTGTGTTTTCTATGTCGGCCTGTCGCCGGGAAAAAGTGATCTCAGTATTGGTGGGGAAAGTGATAGTCGTCTAGACCTATCGTGTATGCTTTACCCCAGTGTTTATTCGTATTGCCAAGGAATGGCAGTTTCATATTTCCTATACCAAGGTAATCAAAGATACTCTTATGAACTCTCGATCGAAGCCACCATTTTCGATAGGTACGATTTGAATGTCTAAGAGAATATATTTGACTCGATGAAAACGACTTCGATTCCTAGCAGCACTATATCCTGTAGATTGCAGTCAATTGTTCATGATCAAATCTACAGAGCAATGAAATGTTTTATGAATGACTAACTTTAGGACAGATTCATTATCTGTATCCAAACGTGAGTGACAGCTCACGAGTGAAGCCATCTTGGAACCAAAACATGTAGTGACTTTCAAGAAGAGAAAAGGGATGCCCGTATTATCGCTTGTTTAGTCCAGAGATCACTGCTACACATGAGAACCCGTTATTAGCGGTTCAATATTATTATATGGAAAAATATGTGCTGAACATTATGTTGAAGAATCGTCGCTAGACGAGATTAGGTTTAGAAGCCATCTGAAATATTGTTTATAAGCTGACGTGCTCAGTCAGTGAAGTCAGATGATATATATGTATGGGCGATACTGAGGGCTTGGCTACTGACAGTCCTTGATACTATTATTCCACATGAGTGCCCATGTAACATAACATTGCAAGACCAGTTATCCACTGTACCATGATGTATTATGCCAACCTGTGATTTGTCACTATCTGTGCTGTCGAGTGTGTACGTCCAATTAAACTTTAGAAAAGGTACACAGTCGTTGGTGTCGATGACTTCCAGTCATACATGAGTGTGAGAAAAGAACATTTGTCAACACCACGAACCCTTATTAACATTCGCACATTATACACTCAATCCATGTCTACACACCACTGCGTAAGTCAAGTTGACATTCCATACACTACAGTGGAGCAAACAACACCATAGAGATCTTATCAACTGATGATGATGATGATGTCTGCTTCCATCCACTTATATCTATCTTTTGGTGGATATCATTTACGGGAATAAAAAAAAACCAACTTTATCAACCTTATCAACTGGTGGACCAGCTTTCTGGGTTTGACCTCGCAGAAGTTCAGAAGTCAACAGAGTACCGATACCAGACCGTTTCCTGTGGCTGATACGACACACTTGCAGTATTGGTTTGCTATTTGTCAACACTTCGTCACGTGACCTGTCAAGTGAATGCAGTATGTAGGTCAGCGTTGTTGACATTTTTACATTAGACATTACAGAGTTTCACAGAACAGTTGGATCAATTCTTGTCAATATCAACAGGAAGACAGTATTAGTGAACTAAGAAGTCCTATTTTCATCGATGGATCTTCTTGTTTTCTGTATATGAACTTTAATATTTAAGGCCAGAATGTTTAATTGAATAAAGTGGCAGGTTGTTTATTTTCATAAAAATAACTTTGCCATTACTGTAAAACTGAGCCTATTTTGCAACACATACTATCATACACATAATTTATATATATTTATGTTTACATGTTATTTGTTTGTATAGTATGTTAGTTTCTATGTCAGCGGGTTGTGTTTAAGGTTGGGCGGCGTCCTCACAACAGAATATCCCACGTCATAGAGGGTCCGTTGTGGGCGTTTTCTATAGGTGCAATTTTCTTGATTGAAAATTTGCTGCGACAACTGTTGCTTTTGTGTTAGCTGTGAAGTATGTAATTATTGTTATTTTTGTAATATTTCTTTGTTCTTTAGTTTTGTTTTGATTTGTTTGTAATTTGTTGGTCTAACCTTTTCTATCTTTCAGTTCTATTCACAATTTATATTCATATATTGTGACGTCATTGGTGTTGTTATTCTTTGCAGATTCAGTGATTACACTGACTAACAAAAAAAAACTTTTTTTTTCTTTCTCTAACATTTCTATGTTTTTCTGGTCAATTTTAATGCGCTGTTTTTAAATCTGCAAACCGTTTTTCTCTATCAGGTCGGGATCTCTAGAAATACGCAATTGAAGTTTTTTAACAACGCATACAGTATTACAACATCATTCGTACAAGAAGTATAACAGTTATGTAGGCTTGAATTTCTTTGCAGTCGACTTTCGTCGGTGAATGGCATGGGTACATCGCGATGAAGCATCCAACAATAATCGGCAAGCATGGTCACACTCCACCGTCCTTGATAACGTGACTCCATTACGGCGATATCTTGATGGAATCGTTCTCCATGTTCATCACTGACTTCGCCAAGGTTGTCAGGGAAAAAGTCAAGATGCGAATCGAGCAAATGGATTTTGAGGGACATGTTACAGCCCATAATTCTGTATGCATCTATGCACTGCTTAACAATATGCAACATAGTCGACAGATTTGTGATTTCCCAGAAAGTTATCGACGATCGATTTGAATGCCATCCATGCGCGAAGTTCACTACCATGTAACAAGTTCTCGAATTGTTTGTCTGCAATAACTTTCCTAATCTGAGGTCCTACAAAGATACCTTCCTTTATCTTTGCATCGCTAACTTGCGGAAACTTTTCTCGAAGATAAGTGAAAGCTTTGCTCGTTTTATCTAACGCTTTTACAAAATTCTTCATGAGCCCCAACTTTATATGTAACAGTGGTAAAATGAAGCTGTCTTTGTTAACTAATGGCTCGTGTATTACATTTTTATGCCCGAGCTGCATACGATCCCGGATAGGCCACACCTTTCTTGCATAATGTTCCTGTCTGTTGCGGCTGTCCCATTCACATCGGAAGCAACAAAATTTAGTATACCCAGTCTGCATGCCCGTGAGAATTGCAATGACCTTTAGGTCTCCACAAATCCGCCATTGGTAGTCATTGTACTTTATTTTTTCCAAACGTATAGCCATATTGTCATAAGTTTCTTTCATATGAACAGAGTAGGCGACTGGAATTGATGAAAATAAATTTCTGTTATGCAATAACACGGCTTTTAGACTAGTCTTGGAAGAATCGATGAAAAGTCGCCATTCGTTGACTATGTGCTCATGACCGAGGTGCACCATTAGACCGTTTACATCTTTGCAATAGCAAATGTCATCATCCATCTCAAAGTATTGAACAAGTTCTCTGTGTCTATGACGAAATTTAGATATCGGAGTATTGGGCGCTAAAAGATTCCATTCTTTGAGTCGCGAACCGAGTAATTCCGCTTGTCCTTTGGTAAGAGCGAGATCACGTATTAGATCTGAAAGTTCTGAATGGTTAATTAAGTAAACACCATCATTCACCGGTATGTAATCTGAGTCAGAATTAGTTTCTAAAGCAGGTAAACTATCACTTTCTGATGGTTCATTCACGTCCAACGGATTATGTTCTGGTGGTACTTGGATCGGACACGTGATTGGATCATGAGGCACTGGTTTCGAAACCGATTCAATATTTGAATAAACCACAGACTTTCTAGTTTTAAAAGTGAAACCATGGATATTTGTCAAGCAGAAGTAACAATCAGTAGTGTGATTTGTATGTTCACGCCATATTACTGGCACTCCAAAAGGCATCGACTTATGCTTCGGCGATTTTCGTAACCAACCTGCCAATGTATCGAACAAACTGCATTTGGCTTCCAAGATTTATTTGCATCATCAACTTTCGAATCGAAATAAAGTTCATATGCTTTCTTTAGTAATGGTGTAAAGTTTTTCTGGTCAACACGATCGGTAAAATATCCGCACACGTAACAGAACAGATCAGCCGAATTTCTACAACTTCTAGAAGCCATATTTTGCTCAGAATTATTTCAAAATACAGTAACTATTTGAAAAATCGCGTAACATATGTCATGCATCTTTTAGCAGTATAAAAAGTAGAATTATGTTGCTTTTTATTAATTTTTAATAAGTTATATAGTAAAAATGAAACGGAGCAAATAACGGTTTCCCAAAAATATATTTATTCACAAATATCTTAAGAACCCGACGTGATAGAGATAAACGGATTTCAGATTTGAAATCAGCGCAAGAAACTGACCTAAGAACACTTATTCTTATATAAGAAAGAAAAATGTTGTTTGTCAGTGTTATTTTCATTGATTTCCCTATTTGATTTATTTTGATTTCTGCAAACGTTCTTGTATTGTCAGTCCTATTTGTACTTTATGTATTCTGTTGGTTGACATATGTTTTATATAGGTATATTTCATAAGACACAATTGCCTGTGCACTGCACTTGGATTATGGTATAAACCAGTACCTGATTATTATTACTATTATACAAGACCTTATTAAAGGCTTGTGACCCACAGATATTGGGATAGTATACTGATTAATCAAGTCATTAAGAACTTGTGGTATTATTATTATTTCAGGTGATTAGTATTATTGTTAGACACCATGTCTACATTAGAATACTTCATTATACAAGGGAAAGCCCTTGATAAGACTGGTCAACAATTAGAACAATGGGCAGTTGCTCAATATGACAAAGCATTAGCTGCAGAAGAGAGAAGAGCTATGGCAGAAGAGAAAAGATTAGAAAGAGAAGCTGAGGCTGCTGCTGAACAAAAGAAATTGCAGATGCAGGTGGAGGAAAGGAGATTTGAAGCTGAACAAAAAAAATTAGAAAGAGAGCTGCAGCTGAACAAAAAAAATTAGAAAGAGAAGCTGCTGCGGAACAAAAAAGATTAGACAGTGAAGCTGAACAAAAAAAATTAGAAAGAGAAGCTGCTGCGGAAAAAAAAAGATTAGACAGTGAAGCTGAACAAAAAAGATTAGACAGGGAAGCTGAACAAAAAAGATTAGACAGGGAGGCTGAACAAAAAAGATTAGATGCTGAAGAGAAAAAAGCAATAAGAGAACATGAATTTGAGTTAGAGAAATTGAGATTGACAAGTATGAGTAATGTTAATCAGGCATCTAGTGGTAATGGTAAACCTTCTACTTACAAGGTTAAGGTTCCACCGTTCAATCAGTCCAGTGACGATATTACATTCTGGCTGGATAGATTTGAACGTTCTTGTCGTACACATAATGTGGATAAATCACAATACGCTAATCAATTATCAGAAAACTTGAAAGGTGAATCTTTGACTAGATTATGCCTTGTAGGAGAAGCAGATAAGGATAATTATGATGTCATTAGGGCGGCTTTGATAAAAAAATATCAGCTAAGTGAGGAAGGCTATCGCCTTTTATTTAAAACGATGGTGCCTGAGACGGGTGTAGAATTCTCAGAATTCACTGCAAAGGCACGTCTCACAGTTGATCGTTGGATTGAGCTTTCCAAAACAGAAAAAACGTATGAAGGACTTATGGATTTGTTGCTCAGAGATAAGATTATGTCATGTGTGAACAAACCTTTCCTTGAATTTATACATGAGCGTAAACCCAAATCTCTAAAAGAAATGGAAGAATATTGTTCCCAATATGTCACTGCACACCCCGACGTGACTTTTGGCAACACTAAGATTAAGGAGAGTATGCCAGTTGCTTCAGCAACACCATACAATCCCAATTATTCACACAGATTTCAGGGACCTCAAAACAGATTTGATAAAAAAGGTAACCATAATAGTTATCAAAACCAAGGTAACCAATCATTTCAGGGTTCTTCTTCAAAGAACTGGAGACGACCTGATAGCTCTCGACACAGGGGTGGTCATAATTATAGGAATTTCCGTAGAGGAAGTAATTATAGAAACTATCAGGGTTATCCGTCTTGGAGTCAACAAGATCATAATTACAGAGATACTCATTATAATGAATATGATAATGGTAACCAAGGGAACTATGACTCAAACCCAAATAGGGGTTACAATAGAGGTAACAATAACTACAGAGGTGATAATAACCGAGGTAGATCTCAAAACAAAAGACATAAACCACATTTTCAGGCAAACTCTGCACAACAAGAGTCCCATGAAGCCTATAAACAGAGTAAAGATAATAATGATGCTAGTAATATGGCATGTGCCGCTTTTGATTTTGGGAGAGCATCTCAGTGCCCCCAATGCAAAACGTTATTTGAGCCAACCACAGTGTCTACTTTAAGCTGTGGCCATCCTCTTCCTGCTCTTCCGGCATCAGTCGCGCATGATGGAAGAGGTTCTCTTGTCTTACATAAGGGTTTAGTGAATAACAATCCAGTCTCTGTGCTATTTGATTCTGGATGCACCACAATTGGTGTTAGGCAGTCACTCGTAGATCCTTCCCGTGCCACTGGACAAGTAGTCAAATGTGTAACATTTGGCGGCACATTAGAGAAATACTCTACTGCTATCATTAGGATTGCTACTCCTTTCTTTACAGGAGATGTACACGCATGTCTTCTTCCGAATCCGATCGCTGACCTCATCATCGGTCGCATTCATGGAGTCAAAAATGCACTCCGCAACAAATTTCCACGTGGGAAAGGCAAAACATGCAGATTGCTAACGCTGTAGTCACTAGAGCTCAGGCTCTTAATATGCCTCAAACTTCATCTACTGAAGATAATGAAGTGCATAACCAAGATAATCCCTTGGTAATTTCTCGTGACTCGTTTATAAAACAGCAAGAAGATGATCCCACTCTGAAGAAATTCTTCATTCTTGCAACTAAAGGTGATCCGAATAAAGACACAAGTCGTAAATCGTGGATTACAAAGAAGAATGGCGTACTTGTACGTATGGTTCAAGACTCCATTACGTCAAGTCATTCTCAAATCCTGGTTCCCAAGAATTTGAGAGTTAAAATTTTGCAGCACGCTCACGACTCTCAGTGTGCTGGACACATGGGTTTTTCCCGTACTAAGTCAAGAGTCCTTGCGGCTTTCTTTTGGCCATTAGTAAACAAGGACATACGGATTTATTGTCGATCTTGTAAAGTATGTCAGGAAGTTAAATCCAAAGGTCCACGGCATGCTGCACCCATTCAGGCGGCGGACATTCCTATTCGGCCGTTTCAAAAAATGGCCATAGACATTATTGGTCCATTTAAGATCAAGTCTGCCAGAGGACATCAGTTTATCTTGACATGTGTTGATATGTGCACACGTTGGCCAGAGGCTATTCCTCTGAAGAGCATTACTACTGCTGATATTGCAGATGCTCTTTGGCTTATATTTTCTCGTCTGGGGTTCCCCGGAGAGATATTGTCAGACCATGGCACCCAACTAATATCAGATACCATGTCTCAAGTAATGTCTACTCTGCAGATAGATAGATCTTTAAGTAGTATCTACCATCCAATGTCTAATGGTATGGTCGAACGCCTTAATAGAACACTTAAAAACTTACTGGGGAAGATAACTGAGGATCATCCTCAAGACTGGGACAGAGTTTTACCTGCGGCCCTCTTCGCTTACAGAGAGGTACCCAATGAACATACGGGATTTTCTCCCTTTGAACTCGTCTTTGGCGCGCGTCCGCGTGGCCCTATGTCGTTGCTTCACGATCTCATAACATCTGACAATATTGACGATGACACAAAGTCATCCTACGAATATGTCATCGCGTTGAGACAAAAGATTATCGAAGCATGCAAATTAGCAACTTCTTCTTCTGAATTTGCGAAACAGAAGGCAAGGCAATTTGCCAATAAGAAGAGATGCTTACGACAACTTTGTCCTGGTGACAAAGCATTTGTATTACTACCTTGTAGGGAAAACAGATTACTTATTTCTTGGAAAGGTCCGTACGATATAATATCGAAAATTTCCGATGTCGACTATATTGTCGATATTGATGGGAAGCATAAAACCTTCCACATCAATATGCTTACTGAATTCCATGAACGTCCGGATTATTTGCAACCCATTTTCCAAGCAACGGACAATTCTCCAGTACAACATGGTCATTACTCATCACTGTCCGTGATACAGGATGAGGAAACAAGTTTTTCAGATGTAAATCTTCCTCTTCCAATGATCCCACTTCATTCCAGTGAATCATGGAAGAACGTTACTGTCTCTCCTGATTTGTCTCTAGGAGAACAGCGACAAGTTTCAACTATGTTGCAAACATTTCAGGATGTACTCACTGACATCCCTGGACAAACGAATGTCATTCAACATGACATTGTTCTAACTGACCATACTCCTATTAGGGTTAGACCTTATCCTATACCTATACATTTTCAAGCACAGGTCGAGAAAGAGTTGGATGAGATGATAGATTTGAAAATAATCGAACCATCCACCTCTGCATATTCTTCGCCGATGGTTATTGTGCGTAAAAAAGACAATAACATACGTCTTTGCGTTGACTATCGAAAATTGAATCAAGTAACGAAGTTCGATGCCGAACCTATGCCTTTACTGGAAGAGCTACTTACTCGACTCTCCAAATCTCATTTTTTCACTAAACTTGATTTGTCTAAAGGATATTGGCAAGTTCCTTTATCTGAACGCGCCAAACCTCTCACGGCTTTTTCAACACCTAGAGGTTTGTTCCAATGGAATTTTATGCCTTTCGGTCTTATGAACGCACCAGCTACATTCGTACGCATGATGCGCCGAATCCTATCTTATCGGTCAGATGTCATTGCATATCTAGACGACATCTGTCTTTTCAGCGATACTTGGGAAGATCACTATTCAGGGTTAGATGAATTGCTGTCTACTTTGCGTGAGCACAACCTGACAGCGAAACCCTCTAAAGCCTATATTGGTTTTAGCGAAATTTCTTTCCTAGGCCACCGAGTTGGTCATGGTTTCCTAAAGACAGAGGACCATAATACTAGTAAGATACTTAACATCTCAATCCCTAAGACTAAAAAACAGGTGAGAAGTCTGTTAGGTCTTATTCAATTTTATGGCAGATTCATTCAGAATCTATCCTCTATCATGGCACCTCTCTCAACACTTCTAAAGAAAGGTTCGCCTAATGTGGTCCACTGGTCTCAGGAATGCCAATGCTCTCTGGATAAGATTAAAACACTGTTTTCAACACCACCTATTTTAGTGCTACCCACTAAAGATAAGACATTCGTTCTTCGTAGTGACGCTTCATCCACTGGGATTGGAGCGGCACTAATGCAAGAGTACTCTGGAACTCTGCATCCTGTAATGTATATTTCCAGAAAACTTAATGCGGCAGAGAGGAATTATTCGGTTTTAGACCGTGAGCTATTAGCTATGGTTTGGTCGATCCTCAAACTACAGAGATTCCTTCTAGGCGCACATTTCATAGTAGAAACCGACCAAAAAGCTCTTACTGCTATACAGAGTAAGAATTTGAAGAGCTCGAGGTCTACTCGATATGCAATTGCTCTTCAACCTTTTCATTTCTCTGTGCGAGCTATTCGTGGATCAGATAATGTGATGGCAGACATTCTGTCAAGATGCCCACATGATTCCACATAACTATTAGGGCTTAGACTTCTTGATATGTCTAGTTCTATAGTAGTTCCTTTTCTATATCATGATAGATACACATTTGTAATTTAATAATATAATGATTGTATCACTACATAGCGGTTCATTGATGTTTATTCACCGCTGTGCTTTGATGATTTTTTCTTCATAAATCATAAATTTAAGATATCTAATACGAAATGATGATATGAATTTTTTAGGCATTGTGTAATTGCCAGAATTGTATTATACTTTGATGACACCTTCCTGGAAAAATATACTTGTAGAGAAATAATTTCTCTCAGTTTATGAGACACATTCTCACCAGTCGCTCCATAAGTCGACTTAGCCTCATATTAGGCGTTATAGGTATTCCTGATATTTTCATCTGCGCATTATTCATGCGTTGTGAGCCTATTGTACGTTGCTCCTAGATGTATTTCAAAAAAAAAAAAAATGTTCCATTTTTTTTTTCCCGGGAGGTGTGGTAAGACTGTTACGTGCAGTCTTTGATATCTTACAATATTATACATAGGTAATTTTTAGTGCTTAAGGGAAAGTCATTATTGAGTTACTTCCCTTGAAAGTTGTGTCGGCTCTTTCGATCAAACTCCGCGAATAAATCCATTTTACTGCGATTTATTCGTTGTTTGGGTAATAATAGATTGTTCTTGCTTCAGAATATCTATGGCCTGAATTTATGTGTATTGTTTGTCTGAGTAGGACGAGTCTGTCTTATATCTGTATATCTTTACATATCTAAGTCGAACTATATGTTCTGTTGTCTCTAGAGAGGTCAAAGGCTATTCGGCGGATGTGTCGCTAGAGTGTGGTGTGATTTGGCTTCGTCCTGATAGGGACTGTGTTTTCTATGTCGGCTTGTCGCCGGGGAAAAAGTGATCTCAGTACTGGTGGGGAAAGTGATAGTCGTCTAGACCTATCGTGTATGCTTTACCCCAGTGTTTATTCGTATTGCCAAGGAATGGCAGTTTCATATTTCCTATACCAAGGTAATAATAGACACTCTTATGAACTCTCGTACGAAGCCACCATTTTCGATAGGTACGATTTGAATGTCTAAGAGAATATATTTGACTCGATGAAGAACGACTTCGATTCCTAGCAGCACTATATCCTGTAGATGCAGTCAATTGTTCATGATCAAATCTACAGAGCAATGAAATGTTTTATGAATGACTAACTTTAGGACAGATTCATTATCTGTATCCAAACGTGAGTGACAGCTCACGAGTGAAGCCATCTTGGAACCAAAACATGTAGTGACTTTCAAGAAGAGAAAAGGGATGCCCGTATTATCGCTTGTTTAGTCCAGAGATCACTGCTACACATGAGAACCCATTATTAGCGGTTCAATATTATTATATGGAAAAATATGTGCTGAACATTATGTTGAAGAATCGTCGCTAGACGAGATTAGGTTTAGAAGCCATCTGAAATATTGTTTATAAGCTGACGTGCTCAGTCAGTGAAGTCAGATGATATATATGTATGGGCGATACTGAGTGCTTGGCTACTGACAGTCCATTATACAATTATTCTACATGAGTGCCCATGTAACATTGCAACACCATTTATCCACTGTACTATGATGTATTATGCCAACCTGTGATTTGTCACTATCTGTGCTGTCGAGTGTGTACGTCCAATTAAACTTTAGAAAAGGTACACAGTCGTTGGTGTCGATGACTTCCAGTCATACATGAGTGTGAGAAAAGAACATTTGTCAACAACACGAACCCTTATCATCATTCGCACATTGTACACTCAATCCATGTCTACACACCACTGCGTAAGTCAAGTTGACATTCCATACACTACAGTGGAGCAAACAACACCATAGAGATCTTATCAACTGATGATGATGATGATGTCTGCTTCCATCCACTTATATCTATCTTTTGGTGGATATCATTAACGGGAATAAAAAAAACCAACTTTATCAACTTTATCAATTATGCAAGAAAGGTGTGGCCTATCCGGGATCGTATGCAGCTCGGGCATAAAAATGTAATACACGAGCCATTAGTTAACAAAGACAGCTTCATTTTACCACTGTTACATATAAAGTTGGGGCTCATGAAGAATTTTGTAAAAGCGTTAGATAAAACGAGCAAAGCTTTCACTTATCTTCGAGAAAAGTTTCCGCAAGTTAGCGATGCAAAGATAAAGGAAGGTATCTTTGTAGGACCTCAGATTAGGAAAGTTATTGCAGACAAACAATTCGAGAACTTCTTACATGGTAGTGAACTTCGCGCATGGATGGCATTCAAATCGATCGTCGATAACTTTCTGGGAAATCACAAATCTGTTGACTATGTTGCATATTGTTAAGCAGTGCATAGATGCATACAGAATTATGGGTTGTAACATGTCCCTCAAAATCCATTTGCTCGATTCGCATCTTGACTTTTTCCCTGACAACCTTGGCGAAGTCAGCGATGAACATGGAGAACGATTCCATCAAGATATCGCCGTAATGGAGTCACGTTATCAAGATGGTGGAGTGTGACCATGCTTGCCGATTATTGTTGGATGCTTCATCGCGATGTACCACATGCCATTCACCGACGAAAGTCGACTGCAAAGAAATTCAAGCCTACATAACTGTTATACTTCTTGTACGAATGATGTTGTAATACTGTATGCGTTGTTAAAAAACTTCAATTGCGTATTTCTAGAGATCCCGACCTGATAGAGAAAAACGGTTTGCAGATTTAAAAACAGCGCATTAAAATTGACCAGAAAAACATAGAAATCTTAGAGAAAGAAAAAAAAAGTTTTTTTTTTGTTAGTCAGTGTTATTCGTCGTGGGCTCTTCCGTGATGATGGACGGATCTTGAAGGCTGTCGGACAAAAGGGAGTCCGAAGTTTTTCGTCATTGTGATTGATTCTGGGGAAAAGAGGAGTTTCTCTTAGTAGACTATGATGGTCGATACTTCTCCCAGAATATATATTCTTTACGCCGAGGGAAGGGCGTGTGCTAGTTGCTAGTGTTTTCTGAACTTAAGGTAAAGAAGGAACATTTTCTAAAACTTTACCTAGGCCTAACGACATTATAGATGTTATATCATCTTTATATATTTGATGGATCGTATGTAGACGATTCCTGTACCAGCAGCACTGTGAGTGGACATATGTAACATTTCTTATGGGTATGGAAAACCCAAGACATTAGTTGAGCAAATGAACGGAGCTTTCATTTGTAGTGAGGATATCTTTTTGGATGAACGCCGCTCACTGGGACCAGCGCCATTTTGAATCCCACTGTTGGTCTGTTTGAATTGTCAGTCAGAGAACAGATATATCTTATTACCTGATGGTGATACCAAGACCTACATTGTATTGAAGTCCACTCTTTGTTATTTGAGATTGTCACCCTTAAATAAAGACCCTGTTGAAGTTAAAGCCTAAAAGACTTAGCCTGAAAGACGTAGTCAGCAGAGGGTCTGTAAGGGAGCATTGTGATGACCATTATTATTGTTAACTCAAACTGATGCAATTAGTCAGTGGAGATATGAGACGATAGACAATCAGAACTATATATTTGCTACTATCGTTCACTTATATTTACATGCTATGAGATTGCCAAAGTGAAGTTGCCACCCATTGATCAACCGTATGCTGATACATGTCAACCTGCTTTCCTGTAACTATATTCGTACTGTCCAAGTGTGTGCGTCCTATTAAACAGTATGAAACGACCACAGTAGTCCAGCTATCCTTGACTTCCACATGTGATTGGAGTGAGTGTCCTGTGCACCTGTAGAACTGTCATCCATTCGCGTCTTCATTACTGATGTTTACACTCACTCATTGCATCAGAATATACGCATCTAACAGTACACCTTGTCAGGGCCCCAACAGTCGGTAACCTGACCCATTTAAAGAACATTGTGACTGGACGAGCTATATCACAGAAAATAAGCGCTTTATCAACGTGGTAGGCCTGCTTTCTGGGTTAACCTGCACAGTAGAAACTACATGGAAGTCGGCTACTCATACCACATCGGTTCCATGACGCCTGATACGACACACCAGCAGTACAACTCTACAGTCGATGTCAGCATGACCTGTCCTATCCAGCGTATGCAGTAACTATGTCAGCGCTGGTTGACATTTGTCATAGTACAGACATCATTACACAGCAGGTTTGGATCGGATATTTAAATGTGTTAGCAAGAAATACAGTGCAGCCGAATTAAGAAGTCCTACTTATTATAGCAAAAGGAACTATCAACGGTGGATCTTCTTGCACTGCTCATTGTTGAACTTTGTAATAGTTTAAGCCAGTAGTGATTATTTATTAAAAGTGGCAGTTTATTTTGATTAGAAACTGTACCATAATTCTGTAAAACTGAGCCTTATTTGCAACACATTTTTCTGCAACACATTACATTATATAATATATGATATAAATGTATTTATGTTTAAATGTTTACATATTAGTTGTGTGTCTATGTCGTTGGCGGTTGGTGAGGTGACTAATATAAGATTTCCCAAGTAGCATAGGGCTTATATTAGTGGTCTGTAGGGGGCAATTTTCTTAATTGAAAAGTTGCATGCAAAATCTGTTGCTATTTTTTGTTAGCCGTGACGACTGTGCTTAACGTTGTTTTTGTGATATTTTTTCTGTTCTTTAGTTTTGTTTTGATTTGTTTGTATATTTGTAGATCTACCCTTTCCTATTATTCAGTTCTATACAACTTTAGATTTATACACTGTGGCGTTATTTGTTGTGTTTATTACGGCGCAGTTATCATCACAGGTTCTGTGATTATTTTCTTCTGTTTTTCGATTTAACTTATTTGATTTCTGCGAATGTTTTCGTATTGTCCCTCTTGATTGTCCTTTGTGTGTGTGTTCTTGGTTGACATAAAAAGTTAGTTGCTCATCCTTTACAGGACGTGGCAATCAACCCCAGCTTGTATTGGCTGTTTGTGATTTTTCTAGGCAATTTTTTTCATTCAGTAGTTTGCCATTGCTTTCTGAACGGTACGGCGCTTATACCATTGTTAAAAATCCACACAAAGCGGTCTGCTACCAAACCGCCTGCAGCAGGTTTCGAACCTGGTATATCTGGATTATGAAACTGCGTTCATATCCATTAGGCCACAGACGCCGACGGTTGACATATGCTATATAAAATATATTTGATCATACACTACTAACTGTGTAGTGAACTTATGAGAAAGAATCAACTGATGATTAATTGCTATTATTAGAGGTACACAGTTGATTATACAAGACCTTATTTAAAGGCTTGTTTCCCACAGAGATTAGGATATAGGGAGCTGATTATACAAGTTTTTGTTAAAAACTTGCTCCTGATTGGTTGAAATAAATTTGTTATTTCAGTGATAATAGCCACATATTATTAAATATTATGGCAACTTTAGACTACTTCATTGAGCAAAGGGAGAACTCTTGGGATGACTCCTGAGGAGATAAAAGAGTTTGCACTTTCTCATTATGCCAAAGCACAGAAGGATGAAGAGAAAAAACAAAAAGCTGAGGCTGAAGAGAAAAAACAAAAAGCTGAGGCTGAAGAGAAAAACAAAAAGCTGAGAAAAAAAAATGGAACTGGAAGCTGAACAAAAGAAATTGCAGATGCAGGTGGAGGAAAAGAGAATCCAGATGGAAATGGAAAAGGAAGAAAAAAGATTACAAAGAGAAGCTGAGGCTGAACAAAAGAGATTAGACAGAGAAGCTGAACAAAAGAGATTAGATAGAAAAGCTGAAGCCGAGGAGAGAAAAGCAAAAAGGGAACATGAGGAAAAACTGTTAGCATTTGAGTTAGAAAAATTGAAATTGACAAATATGGGTATTGCTAATCAGTCAACTGTTAATAATGGTAAACCTTCTACTTATAAGGTCAAGGTACCACCGTTCAATCCTTCCAGTGACGATATTACATTCTGGCTGGATCGTTTTGAACGTTCTTGTCGAACTCATAATGTGGATAAATCACAGTATGCTAATCAGTTACCAACGGGTTGATCACCCGTTTGCCAGTCACTTTGATTACGGAAACAACAGCAGATGGATTGATTTGCCGTTGCCCTAAAGACGCCAATAGGCGTGATGGGAAACAATGGCGAAGAAAACCTATCTGCTGTTGCCCTAAGACGCCACTAGGCGTAATGGCCACTGACTGCTTTGACGGTCGGTGGCTAATGACGGAAGAAGAGAAGAAGAATGCTAATCAGTTGTCAGAAAATTTGAAAGGTGATTCTCTTACAAGTTTAAGCTTGGTAGAAGAGGCTGATAAGGATAATTATGATGTTATTAGAGCAGTCTTGATAAAAAAGTATCAACTAAC
The DNA here is from genome assembly GCA_024509875.1 of Oreohelix idahoensis. Taxonomy (NCBI): domain Eukaryota; kingdom Metazoa; phylum Mollusca; class Gastropoda; order Stylommatophora; family Oreohelicidae; genus Oreohelix; species Oreohelix idahoensis. Next base: position 46,542 of record JAMPIV010021860.1, read on the forward strand.
AGAGGCAGGTTACCGTATTTTGTTTAAGGCGATGGCGCCTGAGGCAGGGGTAGAATTCTCCGAATTCATTGCAAAGGCACGTCTTACATTTACACGATGGATTGAGCTATCCAAGACAGAAAAAACATATGAAGCACTTATGGATTTGTTGCTCAGAGATAAGATTATGTCATGTGTAAATAAACCATTCCTTGAATTTATACATGAGCGTAACCCCAAAACATTAAAACAAATGGAATTTCATGCCTTTCGGCCTTATGAACACACCAGCTACATTCGTACGCATGATGCGTCGAATCCTATCTTATCGGTCAGATGTCATTGCGTACCTAGACGACATCTGTCTTTTCAGAGATACTTGGGAAGATCACTATTCGGGGTTAGTTGAATTACTATCTACTCTACGCGAGTATAACCTGACAGCGAAACCCTCTAAAGCCTGCATTGGTTTTAGCGAAATTTCTTTCCTAGGCCATCGAGTTATTCATGGTTTCCTAAAGACAGAGGACTATAATATCACTAAGATACTTAACATCTCTATCCCTAAGACTAAAAAGCAAGTGCGAAGTCTCTTAGGTCTTATTCAATTTTATGGACGATTCATTTCGAATCTATCCTCTATCATGGCACCTCTTTCTACACTACTAAAGAAAGGGTCGCATAATATGGTCCACTGGTCGCAGGAATGCCAATTCTCTTTGGATAAGATTAAAAATTTGTTTTCAACACCACCTATTTTAGTGTTACCTACTACAGATAAGACATTTGTTCTTCGTAGTGACGCTTCATCAACTGGGATTGGAGCGGCACTAATGCAAGAGTACTCTGGAACTCTGCATCCTGTAATGTATATCTCCAGAAAACGTAATGCTGCAGAAAGGAATTACTCGGTTTTAGACCGTGAACTATTGGCTATGGTCTGGTCAATTCTCAAACTACAAAGGGTCCTTCTAGGCGAACATTTCATAGTAGAAACCGACCAGAAAGCTCTTACGGCAATACAGAGTAAGAATTTGAAGAGCTCGAGGTCTACTCGATATGCATTTGCTCTTCAACCTTTTCATTTCTCAGTACGAGCTATCCGTGGATCAGATAATGTGATGGCAGACATTTTGTCTAGATGCCCACATGATTCCACCTAACTGTTGGGTCTTGGACTTCTTAACACATCTAACTCTACAACAGTTCTTTTTCTATATCAAGAAAGATACACATTGTAATTTGTAATATAATGATTGTATCACTACTATCACTACGTTCATTGATATATATTCACCGTTGTTCTTTGATGATTTTTCTTCTTTGTCAATCATGAACTTATGGTGCTTAAATATGAAATTGTTATATGCATTGTGTCATTGCCAGCATTGTGGTATACGTTGGTGGCACCTACCTGGAAATAGTTATGCTTAAGAGAAATGATATCTCTGAGATGTTGAGATATATTCTCACAAGTCGATCTATGCTTCGACTTTACCTTAATTTGGCGTTATAAATTGCTGATATTTTTTTCATCTGCGCATTTTTCGTGCGTTGTGAGCCTATTGTATGTTGCTCCTAGATGTATTTTTTTTTAAATTGCAGTTATTTTCCCGGGGGTTGCGGTAGTCTGTTACCAACAGATTACTAGTGGCAATGAATATAGAGATATATATATATATATAGGAAGATATTTATCTGTTGGTATACTTGTTAGGTTTGGAAATATTTGGTAATAATATTTTGGGTCTAAGATTAGAACTCTAGTCAAAGGGCGAATACTCATTTTTTTCCTTTGAGTGAAAGTAAATATGTAGTCGCCCCACTTGAATATAGTTGAAAGGTTAACATTAGCGCATGCCCAATGAGACGATTATTCGTCGTGGGCTCTTCCGTGATGATGGACGGATCTTGAAGACTGTCGGACAAAAGGGAGTCCGAAGTTTTTCGTCATTGTGATTGATTCTGGGGAAAAGAGCAGTTTCTCTTAGTAGACTATGATGATCAATACTTCTCCCATAATATATATTCTTTACGCCGAGGGAAGGGCGTGTGCTAGTTGCTAGTGTTTTCTGAACTTAAGGTAAAGAAGGAACATTTTCTAAAACTTTACCTAGGCCTAACGACATTATAGATGTTATATCATCTTTATATATTTGATGGATCGTATGTAGACGATTCCTGTACTAGCAGCACTGTGAGTGGACATATGCAACATTTCTTATGGGTATGGAAAACCCAAGACATTAGTTGAGCAAATGAACGGAGCTTTCATTTGTAGTGAGGATATCTTTTTGGATAAACGCCGCTCACTGGGACCAGCGCCATTTCGAATCCCACTGTTGGTCTGTTTGAATTGTCAGTCAGAGAACAGATATATCTTATTACCTGATGGTGATACCAAGACCTACATTGTATTGAAGTCCACTCTTTGTTATTTGAGATTGTCACCCTTAAATAAAAGACCCTGTTGAAGTTAAAGCCTAAAAGACTTAGCCTGAAAGACGTAGTCGGCAGAGGGTCTGTAAGGGAGCATTGTGATGACCATTATTATTGTTAACTCAAACTGATGCGATTAGTCAGTGGAGATATGAAACGATAGACAATCAGAACTATATATTTGCTACTATCGTTCACTTATATTTACATGCTATGAGATTGCCAAAGTGATGTTGCCACCCATTGATAAACCGTATGCTGATGTATGTCAACCTGCTTTCCTGTAACTATATTCGTACTGTCCAAGTGTGTGCGTCCTATTAAACAGTATGAAACGACCACAGTAGTCCAGCTATCCTTGACTTCCACATGTGATTGGAGTGAGTGTCCTGTGCACCTGTAGAACTGTCATCCATTCGCGTCTTCATTATTGATGTTTACACTCACTCATTGCATCAGAATATACGCATCTAACAGTGCACCTTGTCAGGGCCCCAACAGTCGGTAACCTGACCCATTTAAAGAACATTGTGACTGGACGAGCTATATCACAGAAAATAAGCGCTTTGTCATATATGTTTTCTGTTTCTGTAACGTTGGCTGTGTCTATGTGCTTTGATGTCATAAAATTATTCGTGTCTATGTGTACTATTGTCCTGAGGATAAAAGTAATACTGTGCCCTGTTGTCCTAAAGTTAAATTTGTCTAATAGTTTTGTGTGCACTGTTGTCCTGAAGGCAGTGATGTCTGTGTGTCATGTTGCCCTGAAGTTAGCTATAGCTATGTGTTACGACTTATTAACATTATATGTTCATCTTTTCTCTATTTCTGCAACTCTAGCCGTGTCTATATATCATGTTGCAATGAAGTTATATTTGTGTATCTGCTCTGCTTCCCAATAACTAAATTCGTCTGCTCATCTGTACTCTGTAATTTCTGTGATCCTAAATGTGTCTATGTGCTCTGCTGTTCTAAAATTATTTGTGTCGACGTGTTAAGGCATCTCAATGTTACCTATATTTATATACTCTATTTCTGTATCGCTAGCTGTGTCTATGCACTCTGTTGTCCAAAGTTTACTTTGTATATGTGCTCAGTGTTTCAAACGTTCTGCGTGTGCATAAATTGTGTTGTATCTAGTCCGTCTCTGATGTTAGTTGTGTCTATATGGTTTGTTTCTCTAAAACTAACTTATAAATTAAACTCTCTAAAGTTACATGTGGTTCTTTGCTCTGTTTCTCTGACGTTTGACGTGTATATGATCTGTTTCACAAATGTTAGATGTGTTCATTTGCTCTGATTCTCATTGGCTATCTATGGTCGTTTTCTCTAAATTTAGATACGTCTACATTCTCCGACTTCTGTACTTAGCTGCGCCTACATGATCTGTTCCTCTAACGTTAGATATGTTATTATTCTCGGTTTTTTGTCCTGACATAATATGTGTCTACATACTCTGTTTCACTAAAGTTAAATGTGTCTGTACGCTCTGTTTTCTCTAAAATTAGCGGTCTGTATATGCTCTGTTCATCTAACATTAGATGTGTCACAGTAGTACTGTTATAACTTCTTATTCTTTGATCCTTAGCCGGCGACTGTCAAAGCAGTCAGTAGCCATCACGCTTTGTAACGCCTTGTCGCGCAGTAACAAACTGTTTCAACATTGCTCAATCGGCGGCCATCCTTCGTGGAGTGCAACAGCTCTGGTTAATTCTTTGCATCTCCACCTCCACAGTTCTCCGCCAAGTTGTTTTTTAGTCGGCCTCCCTGTCGCTTTCTTTAAGGAGTCCATAGCATAGCTGTTCTTGTGATGGCATCAGGGTCTCTTCTGAGGATGTGGTCAACCCAACTCCAGCGTCTGCCAGCTATGGTGGTGTGCATGTCCTCTTGGTTGCTCCGAGTAAGCAGTTTGTGATTCGTGAAGGTATTGGTTATAACTGTCGCACAACTACAGTATGTTAAGTGTATGATGGGGATGGTATATAGAATATTATTAAGAAGGTCTCCAGAAATTAGCTCGTTAATGAAGAAAGAGACTTATTCTATATGATGACAAAAAAAGGGAAGGCGAATGCTCTCCACTAGATAATGTTTTCTAATACTTCATGAAGATTTTTCTGCAGCCATTCGACATTATCATCTCTCCCTGAAATCTCGATAAAGAAAGAGCCTCAAACCTACCAGGTGAAGTATTTTGCCTATTTGTAAATACTTGATACAGACATCACGAGTGATTCACTGACTAAGTAATAATCACAACGGCTGAAGGATTATTGGTTACATAATTATATTTATAAGATTAGCAGACATTAAGAAAGATGATTGTGAAATAAAATTCACACATGAAAATGTAAAAATGTAGTGAATTTATTTTTTTCTTCGTACATTCTCTGGCGTCAACTTAAATATGTTCAAAGAACGTAGTGGTCACATTGAGGCTGTTTCTATCTCCGTAGAGCGTTTCCATGAATAGTACTAATTATGGTCACATGTGTTTTCTCTGTTTCTCATATGTTAGGCATCTTTGGAGCAGTCATTGTATCAGTGCCACAGACATACTCAATGATAGTTCCTATCTTTATTTTGTTGAATGGGTAGTATCCCAGTCTGTTGTGGCCCGTGCGCAGTCTGAAGATTATCATTTGCTATCTACTGCTAAACTGTTAAAATGCATCATTTTATGTGTGGCATGCATGATCTGTGTTAAGGTCAAAGGGAGGGAAATCTTAGTATGTTGTGGGACAGATTGAATTTTTGGGTTATGGTACTTGCTTGCCGATTAGGAATGGATTTGTTAAAAATATCTTCTCCTAGAAACATGAGACAGAGTACAAGAAAAGCGCAAAGAACGCTGTTTATCTCTAGTGTTGAGATATATTTATCCTGTAGTGTTTTGAGCCGTGGGTGATTAGCTCTCGTGGCTAAGCGGCATGTATTGTGAGTTGTGTTCTATACAGCTGAGTCTCATGACAGGAGTTTACAGGGTGTGCCCTGTGAGTGTGCTGTAAGAGTAGTGTGTCCTGGGGATTGACTGGGGAAAGTCAGCCCGATGTATCGAGAGTGTGTGGCCGCGTAGTGCACTATGTAGATGTTTAGCGATGTTCTTTCGCAGTATGTTCAATTGGATTTATGTAGAGATTTGTAAGGCCATAATTAATATAACTGCCGTGTTGTGCAGTCTTTGAGGAGTTTGAGACATGTAGAGATTTGTAAGGCCATAATTAATATAACTGCCGTGTTGTGCAGTCTTTGAGGAGTTTGAGACATGTAGAGATTTGTAAGGCCATAATTAATATAACTGCCGTGTTGGGCAGTCTTTGAGGAGTTTGAGACATGTAGAGATTTGTAAGGCCATAATTAATATAACTGCCGTGTTGTGCAGTCTTTGAGGAGTTTGAGACATGTAGAGATTTGTAAGGCCATAATTAATATAACTGCCATGTTGTGCAGTCTTTGAGGAGTTTGAGACATGTAGAGATTTGTAAGGCCATAATTAATATAACTGCCGTGTTGTGCAGTCTTTGAGGAGTTTGAGACATGTAGAGATTTGTAAGGCCATAATTAATATAACTGCCGTGTTGTGCATTCTTTGAGGAGTTTGAGACATGTAGAGATTTGTAAGGCCATAATTAATATAACTGCCGTGTTGTGCAGTCTTTGAGGAGTTTGAGACATGTAGAGATTTGTAAGCCCATAATTAATATAACTGCCGTGTTGTGCAGTCTTTGAGGAGTTTGAGACATGTAGAGATTTGTAAGGCCATAATTAATATAACTGCCGTGTTGTGCAGTCTTTGAGGAGTTTGAGACATGTAGAGATTTGTAAGGCCATAATTAATATAACTGCCGTGTTGTGCAGTCTTTGAGGAGTTTGAGACATGTAGAGATTTGTAAGGCCATAATTAATATAACTGCCGTGTTGTGCAGTCTTTGAGGAGTTTGAGACATGTAGAGATTTGTAAGGCCATAATTAATATAACTGCCGTGTTGTGCAGTCTTTGAGTAGTTTGAGACATGTAGAGATTTGTAAGGCCATAATTAATATAACTGCCGTGTTGTGCAATCTTTGAGGTGTTTGAGACATGTAGAGATTTGTAAGGCCATAATTAATATAACTGCCGTGTTGTGCAGTCTTTGAGGAGTTTGAGACATGTAGAGATTTGTAAGGCCATAATTAATATAACTGCCGTGTTGTGCAGTCTTTGAGGAGTTTGAGACATGTAGAGATTTGTAAGGCCATAATTAATATAACTGCCGTGTTGTGCAGTCTTTGAGGAGTTTGTGACATGTAGAGATGTGTAAGGCCATAATTAACATAACTGCCGTGTTGTGCAGTCTTTGAGGAGTTTGAGACAGGTGGAGAATTTGTGTTATCATGAATTGTGTCTTTGTTGATGTCATCGTGACTTCGTTGTGTGTTATAACGTAATAAACAGGATCGAACTGTACCAGGCGTTGCAACCCTTTATTGACATCCATGACTCGTACGTGAGCTGTGTGGTGAGTGACAGTGCACACAGTATTCAACAATAACGATAACAATTACATTGTATCATTTGGTGGACCAAACCAACGGGTCGTAACATCCACAGCACATTCGCGTTGAAATTTATTACTACGAGAACTCAACGAATTCATAAAATAGCCCTGTGTAGGCGTGGCCTAAATATCATGTGCTTCAGAAATCTTGACCTGGTTAGCGTTTTGCCTGTGTGGCGCATTTGAGAAAGCACGCACGCCTCATCCGTGCTAGTATTTCATGCCTATAGACCAAAACAACGTCTGCAGTGGTCACGGAGGTTCAAGTACACTTTAACACTATTTGTACCAGCATTTGTACGGGTTGTGACTGATTCCTGCGATAATCGGCTTATCTGTGCCAGTTATCACCATCTCAAGTGCAAGATGTCATGATACACGGTGTGCCGTGTACATTTACGACTACAGAGGAGTCAAGACTTGCGGTGTATGCTGTATATCGGTTCCTGTCATGTTGTGCATTGTTGAGCACACATCATATTGAAGCGAGTACCTGGAGGGAAAAGAAGTTCCTGTGCCTTCCCGCAGTGGAGTGTTTTATCTGAAATCTTTGTGATATCCAGTGTCTTGGCGGAAAGGATCAGGGTCATTTTCAGATAAGTGGTTTATATTGTGTGAATTGTGATGCTTCATGTATGCCGTCGAGTCTTCCTGAATTTCACATTACCTATTCTATTGATATCTGTTGTTGTTATTTTCGATATCTATATCGATTGATTATAGGGTGTAATGCATGAGTAATTTTTGGCTTTACGGCATATATATATATATATATATATATATATATATATATATATATATATATATATATATATATATATATATATATATATATATATATATATATATATATATATATATATATACACTTCCCTGGGAATGATATAACTTGATAAAGGTACCATAAGAAGGAATTGATGTACAGTAATTGATTGAGTCAGTTGAAACTCTTATAAAATGGATGAGTATGACAAATATCGTGAACTATTAGGATATGGAGACCATGAGCTGACTGAGTCTGAAATAACATTATTGATATGTGAAAAGCAAATTCACGAAAGTGATGAGAGGTTCTCAGAAAAGGAAGCTAGAAGAGAAGAAGCAACTGGACATAAAACAGAGTACCCTAGAGCAAAGGGAAAGTTTCATAGAATGTACTGCTGAAGTAAGTAAGTTACATGAAAAAGTTTCTAACCTTACAGATGATTTAGGCAAATCAAACTCAGAACTTGCTAGTGTGCAAGCAAGTTTGGATTCAGCATTGTTGAAGATAAAGCAATTGGAAGTCCAGATGAAAGAGAAGCAAATTGAGGTAGAAAATATTACACAGGAGGCCCAACAAAATAAGCAGAGTTATGAGAAATTGAAACTTGAGACCGATGAACATAATAGGACGTATACAGAAACGCTCCTTGATTTATTAGATGATATTGCAAATCTCGGTGGCGAACATGAAGAGAAAAAGATCCATGAGCTTAAAAAGAGCAGAGATGATATTAAGATTCAGTCACTACAGCTGGAGTTGACTCAGTTAAGAGAAAAAAAAGAAAAGGATGATAAAGATAGATTAGTACAGTTGACGGCTGAGAAAGAGAAGGTCACTAAGATTAAAAATTTGCTAGCACAGGTGTCGCGAGAGACGAATGAGTTTGTATTTCGTTTCTATACCCATTGTGTGCATACCAGACAGTCGTGGGAAACCCACTAATTTTACAAGAAATGTTTACAGAACACTGAGACAACACGCGGACATTGCACCAACAGACTATCGAAATAATTGATACGAAGTTGCGGATATGTTTACACAGGACCAGTGTTAACCAAGTATTGTTGTGACTAAGGGAGACTTAAAGTCTGCACAAGGGCAACATGAAAGCAGTATGAATACGAAATTATAACGAGAAGAACAACACTGTACGTGCCCCAAAAGACGAACGCAGACAAGTTGTCTCGGATAAGCAAAATATGAGAGCGACCATAGCAAAATAATACAGGAAATTTTACACAGTTTGAGGACGGAATGTCTGACTTTAGGAAAACAAACGAAATTTCACATGACACAGGAAGCGAACCCGAAAAAAATCGCCCTAGGCGATTCAGACGATATATAACCCAACTAGATTCATTGCTTGGCATTGGTAAGAGAAACCATTCCGCCAACCAAAACGTGGGTTCTAGATTTCACAAGAAAGAATCAAGACATTGTGTCAGTGAAATTCGTATAGGGATACCAAGGTTAGTGTAATATATTTTGTACTTTATCATTATTATGTCTTAACTTCATTCAGATAATATATACATATTTTCCATAAATATAACACTGTAAATACCAGTCACGTTTATTATAATATTATATTTCACACTAATAAGTACAGGTTGCAATAAACGCCATGCAGAGAATGATTATATTTATAAGATTGCACAGTTTCCAGTAACTATAACGAAGTAAATACAAGACACTTTTATTTTGCCTCTTACATTACATGTTAAACGTGCAGTAAACACCGCACAGACCTTTCTTATAGTGATAAGATTTCACATACAAGACACTACAGGCGTAGCATAGTTTACGGGATACTTACAAAGGGTTCATTATTTTATCCATCACAGTGGTAGAGACAGGGACCATTTGAGATACTCATCCTTAGTCTACTACGTGGTTGGCGTTAATCACAGGACAAGCTTTAGAGTAGGGCCGACCGAGATACTGCGACGACACGCATCTCACACGTAATTAACGGCAACAACCTACCAATACTCCACGGGGGTCAGAAAGGAATTTACCAGGCGGTGAAGGGTCTTTCTATCATCGACTACCCACCCAAAAAGAAAGCAGAAAATACCCAGAAGGATTGCTGCATTTCTAAATAGCTGTCCACGTGAAATTTAATGATCTGAAGTGGCAGTCGCCAACGGATGATTTTTACAACAAGTGCCTTTGAGAAATTTAATGATCTGAAGTGGCAGTCGCCAACGGATGATTTTTTACAACAAGTGCCTTTGAGAAACTATGATCAAAAGCTGCAAGAGCAGACGGGAGATTTTGTAACCCCAGTGCCTACCAAATTTATCGAGATCCTAAATTACATGCAGTAATGGACAGATTCTCCCTGTACAATTGATGCACCAACAAATACGAATATACAACATATTTCCATCATCGTCACCACATAAGCAAAATACCAAGACAACAAAAGGACATCTGCATAACAGACGAAGTCTCACCCGCCTAACATTGTGTTCAACCTCACCCATGAATAAGACACCTCGGACGCTCGGGACAATGTCAACACAGGCATTGTGAAAGACAAAAATACAAGCCGTGGACACCTGGCGAAATCGAGTGAACCGTCCAATGTTATTGTAGGCAGACAAAGACTTGTCCATTGTGTTCAAACAACCAGAGTTTATTGACAGTTAGCAAGAGACCAAGAAACACAAGATATCCTTTTTGTTAGTATTTAGGAGTTACTTAAATTCATCATCATCACATAGGGTAGACTTTAGATTCATTTGTGTATTTTGCATTAACTAATATCTTTCTTCACAGGGATAGTTAATGTTATTTCTAGTTGCATTTGTATCAGTGTAATTGAATGTTGTTATATTTCAGAACATTAATAAATGTTGTAGTTGTGTTTACCAACACACGTTATCACATATATAGAGAAGGAACGAAAGTGTGCGAAAGAGACATACTGTTCTTCTTCTCTTTCTCTTCTGTTCACTCAGTGTAATAGGGGAGTGGGGGCTCGTTAGTATTATAATATAGAGAGGGAGATAGAGTGGTAGGAGGTATATGTCACGAGATCCAGAATCACTGGGGCTATATGCTGGGAACTCATCCCAAAGTCTTATATTCACCTTCTCCACTCCTGCTGCTCATCTTCAACCGGGTGCCAGGCGAATCTGAGCCATTGACAAAGCCGGCCCCTCACAGATAACTCTCTTTGGTTACCCTCACGGGGGTAACCTTGTGACATAATTGTGGGCTGCAGTCCGGAATATACCTTGGGACTTGCCCTAGACTAAAACATTAAATAATTCTTTTTTGCAAATTTTGTATAAACCTATTCACTGTCTTCTATACTGTTCCTTATTCTACTTAGGTAGAGGGAAAGAACACAGAATAGAGCATTAGATAACTAGATATTCATATTAGATATTAAGATTAGATATTCATAGTATATTAAGAAAGACATTGACATATGTTAGAAGAATACACCGTATTAATTTATATGCACTTTATTACTGCATCGAGTTACCTCTATTGATTTGTTGTCATCACTATAAATTTACCTGGATTTTTGGTACATGTATAGTACCACGTGGGGCTTTTAACAAAAGGCATTGTTGAAGTCGAACGCATCGAAACGAGCGAACCGACGTTGTATAGTTCTTTTGTTCACAAGTGAACAATAGCGCTAAGCCACTGAGACGAAACAGTGTAGTATTGTTTTCTTGGTAGGCAGGCAGCTGATGGTCAGAAATATTTGACTGGTATTCTTAGCAAGTCTTAGAAGTGTATTGCCAAGGTTTTCTTTACTATTGTCATTTATCTGTACGGGTGTAAAGGTTATAGGGAAGTATTCAGGAAATTTGGTTGTTGTTTCTCCCTGGGGCAAAGTCACGATTTTATTTTTCGCTCTAAATTTCTCTCACATAATTTTGAGTTGCGACAGGCAGATTGAAATTCTAGCTTGACCATGGCAGATTGGTTGCAAATGCGCGCAGCGCTTATCCAGGAAGCAACTAGTTTAAAACTAGAAAAAGGAGAACTTATAGAATATGTGGAAAAAATGTTAACTGCAGAGCAAGAGAGAAAAGATAAAATTGCAGAGCAAGAGAGAAAAGATAAAATTGCAGAGCAAGAGAGAAAAGAAAAACTGGCAGCAGAAGTAGAACAAAGAAGATTGACATTAGCAGCGGAGAAGGAGGAGAGAGAAGCCAGGAAATTAGAAGCTGAGAGAGAGAGAGAAGCCAAGGAATTAGAAGCTGAGAGAGAGAGAGAGCATGAACTCCGGATGAAACGACTAGAGTTGGAGCATAGAGCCCAGTCGCACGCAGATGAAGGGGCGGGGGCTTCGCCCAGGTCAGACTGCACAGCGTCTTCGCACCAACATTATAATCAGGCCATGACATTTCCGCTGGAAGTATTTTCGGAACGAAATGATAATATAGCCGACTTTCTAGACCGTTTTGAACGGACCGCTAGGAGCTATGGCCTGCAGGAAAACCTCTGGAATACTAAAGTGTCACAAGGACTCCGGGGTATAGCATATGACGTCTTTAGCAGATTACCTGAGGGCTTACAAGACGATTATGAAACTTTGAAAAAAGCCCTCTTGGTACGCTTTGAATTACAAGCAAGCGCCTTCCAGCACAAGTTCCGAACAACTAAGCGCGAAAATGGCGAAACGTATCCGCAATTTGCGGCAAGGTTAGAAGGATATCTGCTCAAATGGATGAAACTAGGAGAATTTACGCAAACCTTCGAGGGACTCAAAGAATTGGTCATGATTGAACAGATCAAAGATTCGATGTCCTCAGAGATGAGAAAGTTCCTCATAGAAAATGGTGCAGAAAAACTAGAAAACATTCTGGTTTTGGCAGAACGGTTCCAGAGCGCTTTGAAGGAAACCCAAGGCACCCGGAAGAAACATCCGGAGTTCCAACTAAGACCTAAGGACAAGGAGTTCCTTAATAAGGTGGAGAAGGGCCCAGTTGACCGGTATCAGGGGAAGAAGGACAACTCGCTTCGTAATCCCCAAAGACAGGAAACTCTACATCACACCTTTGCTCAGAACCAGAGACAAGGGGATAAATGGTGCAGGTTTTGTCGTATGAAAAATCACTACACCAGCGAGTGCCGAAACCGCCCGCCTCCCCAGCGCGCGGCGTGTATAGAAACTCGAACAACGAAGGACAAAGAGGCTCGGAAAGAAGAGGGGGAAAAATCACATCCGGCAGTGGTGGACGAAGTGGTCGTAAATGGAGAAAGAGTGAACTGCTTATATGATACGGGCTTGGAGTTTGATTCGGTCATCAGCGCTAGGCTGGTCAAACCAGAACACTTGACCGAGGAAACAATAGAGATCCAGGGGCCAGTCAAAAGCAACCCCCCTTTAACGGTGCCCATTGCGCGAATTCAGATAGAATCAAGATTTGTATCGGGAGAAATACGATCGGCCGTCCTCGAAGATCCCATTTATGATGTCATCCTTGGCTGCAAATATGTATTCTTAGGGAATCCCCCTAAGCCGAAAGTTGTAGCAGCAGTGCAGACACGAGGCCAAGCAAAGAAAGAGGAGAGTGCGCAGAACACACGTAATCCACTCCCAGAAGAACTGAAGCAAGCTCAAAAGGTCGACAGATCGTTAGAACCTTGCTTTCGGAAGGTACTGAAAGGGAATAGCCCGCCAAAACCAGGAGACTTTTATTGCAAGCAAGGCCTACTGTTCCGTAAAGCAGGGAAGCACGGACAGGAACATACTCAGCTGGTAGTACCCACTCCATACCGAACCCAAATATTAGAGATGGGACATTCGATTACGTTTAGTGGCCACATGGGGATTGGAGCCACAGCCCAAAGGATAACTAGCCATTACCATTGGCCAGGCATCACAGGCGACATTGATCGATTTGTGCGGTCATGCCCCGAATGCCAACGCGTGGCGCCTAAACATTGGACAACACCAGCACTCCTGGGTGAGATGCCAATTTTTGGGGTCCCATTCGAAAGAGTTGCGGTCGACTTAATTGGACCACTGCTGAGGACGAAGAAGCGGAATACCCACATTCTTACCTTAGTGGATTTATGCTCCATGTGGGGGGAAGCTATAGCCCTACCCGCTTGTGACTCAGTACATGTAGCAGAGGCCCTGCTGCAAATCTTCACTCGAGTGGGATTTCCTAACCAAATCCTCACGGACAATGGGTCACAGTTTCGGGGAAAGTTGACAGAGGAAGTGCTCAAGATATTCAGAACCAAGCACGTATTCTCATCACCATATCACCCACAGTCCAACGGCAGCGTAGAAAGATTTAACGGGACCCTCACCAATATGATCCGAAAACTGGCGCAGGAAAAACCGGAGACGTGGGACACATACTTACCGGCTGCACTATTCGCATACAGAGAGGTACCGCACTCATCCACCGGATATCCCCCAGCCACCCTACTATTTGGTAGGCCAATAAAAGGGCCATTAGAAGCGTTACTGAGGACTTGGACGGACAAGGAAGCAGATGAAACGGTCACCACGGCGTTCCAGTACGTTACAGAGCTCAAACAACGACTGAAAACGGGATGGGAATTGGCGACCACAAACCTGAAAGAAGCCAGGCGGAAGCACGCCCGGCAATATAACAAGAGGGCTAAGGATCGGGAACTGGTAGTGGGAGAGAAGGTATTGCTCCTACTTCCCAGTTCACAGAACAAATTACAGATTGGATGGCGAGGACCATACACAGTGGTCGAGAAGGTCTCTCGAACCAATTACAAGATACAAGTGGAGAAGAAGCAGAAATTGTATCACATCAATTTACTGAAGAAATATTTGGAAAGGCCCCCTAGCGAATCTGCGCACCTAATGGCGTTAGCAGTAGCCACCCAAATGACTCACGAACCTCTGTCGTCAGTGGAATATCCTATAGAGTCGAGAGAGTCATACTCAGATGCCCAGATCAATCCCTCTCTCGCAGAAGGACAACAGGAGGAGATCCGACAGCTTTTGGCTCACCACCAAGAAACACTCACTGATAAACCGGGCCGAACATCATTGGTCGAGTTTGACATGTGCCTGACGGATCACAACCCAATCCGGGCAAAGAATTATCCTTTACCATACGCGAAGGCCACTGCATTGAAACAAGAGATCGACTATTTGTTGAAAGAAGGAATTATCTCCAGGTCAGAATCCCCATACAATGCCAGTGTGGTTTTATTGAGGAAACCTAGCGGTGAACATCGCTTGTGTATTGATTATCGGAGACTAAACGCGGTTACGCAATTTAACCCAGAGCCACTACCCGATACCAACCAGTTGTTTGCAAAGCTGAGTCGGGCATGCTACTTTTCCAAGATAGACCTCAGCAAAGGGTATTACCAGATACCAGTTAAAGTGGGCGTCAGACCTCTTTTGGCCTTCAGCACGCCGGAAGGCCACTTCGAATTCAACGTTTTACCGTTTGGGTTGAGCAATGCTCCGGGAATTTTTACTAAAATGATGAGGAAACTACTAGATCCTCTGGGGAAGGATGCGATACAGAATTTCATGGATGATATTTTGATTGCCACCGAAACATTTGAGGAACATGTGCAGGCCATAGCCCAGCTGTTGAGGAGACTGAAGGAAGCCGGCTTAACTGCGCGGCCAACTAAGTGCCAGTTAGCATATTCAGAACTGGATTTTTTGGGGCATACTATAGGGCAGGGAACAATGGTACCTGAAGACAAGAACATAGAGAAAATGAAAAGGGCACCAAGACCGTCCACGAAAAAGGACGTAAGATCTTTTGTATCTCTTTGTGGGTTCTACCAAAGGTACATCAAAGATTTTAACAGCATTTGCACACCATTGACAGAATTAACGAAGAAAGGGAACCCAGATAAAGTAAGGTGGAATGCTGAATGTGAGCAGGCCTACACTCTGTTAAAGGAGAAACTCACGGCGAAACCAATATTACAGTTACCAGACACTACGAAGGATTTCACCCTGAGAACGGATGCGAGTAATGTCGGGCTAGGAGCGACGCTACTACAAGCGCACAGCGAGACGGACGCCTCGCTCTTCCCAATCGCCTACGCCAGCAGAAAACTGAATAAAGCGGAGAAAAAATTACTCGACAATTGAGAAAGAGTGCCTGGCGTTAGTATGGGCCGTGAGGAAGTTTCAACCCTACTTATATGGCAGGAAATTCAACCTACAATGCGACCACCAGCCTTTAACGTTTTTAGCTGCCTCGAAAAACTTAAACTCCAGACTTATGAGGTGGTCGCTGGTCTTACAGCCCTACACCTTTCACATCGATTACATCCCAGGGAAAGAAAACGTGGGAGCGGACTTCCTTAGCCGCCACCCGACCCCCACCTCAGACGGAATAGATAAGGAAGAAGATGGGGAGAACGAAGGGTCGAACCAGGAAGAGAAGGAGTCAAAAGATAGTGAGAAGATACTAATAGGGGGCAATAAGGAAAGCGAAATACCCCCTAATTCGCAATAGTTCTCCCATGCTCGAACTTGTTGGGGGAAAGCTATGTCGCGAGAGACGAATGAGTTTGTATTTCGTTTCTATACCCATTGTGTGCATACCAGACAGTCGTGGGAAACCCACTAATTTTACAAGAAATGTTTACAGAACACTGAGACAACACGCGGACATTGCACCAACAGACTATCGAAATAATTGATACGAAGTTGCGGATATGTTTACACAGGACCAGTGTTAACCAAGTATTGTTGTGACTAAGGGAGACTTAAAGTCTGCACAAGGGCAACATGAAAGCAGTATGAATACGAAATTATAACGAGAAGAACAACACTGTACGTGCCCCAAAAGACGAACGCAGACAAGTTGTCTCGGATAAGCAAAATATGAGAGCGACCATAGCAAAATAATACAGGAAATTTTACACAGTTTGAGGACGGAATGTCTGACTTTAGGAAAACAAACGAAATTTCACATGACACAGGAAGCGAACCCGAAAAAAATCGCCCTAGGCGATTCAGACGATATATAACCCAACTAGATTCATTGCTTGGCATTGGTAAGAGAAACCATTCCGCCAACCAAAACGTGGGTTCTAGATTTCACAAGAAAGAATCAAGACATTGTGTCAGTGAAATTCGTATAGGGATACCAAGGTTAGTGTAATATATTTTGTACTTTATCATTATTATGTCTTAACTTCATTCAGATAATATATACATATTTTCCATAAATATAACACTGTAAATACCAGTCACGTTTATTATAATATTATATTTCACACTAATAAGTACAGGTTGCAATAAACGCCATGCAGAGAATGATTATATTTATAAGATTGCACAGTTTCCAGTAACTATAACGAAGTAAATACAAGACACTTTTATTTTGCCTCTTACATTACATGTTAAACGTGCAGTAAACACCGCACAGCCCTTTCTTATAGTGATAAGATTTCACATACAAGACACTACAGGCGTAGCATAGTTTACGGGATACTTACAAAGGGTTCATTATTTTATCCATCACAGTGGTAGAGACAGGGACCATTTGAGATACTCATCCTTAGTCTACTACGTGGTTGGCGTTAATCACAGGACAAGCTTTAGAGTAGGGCCGACCGAGATACTGCGACGACACGCATCTCACACGTAATTAACGGCAACAACCTACCAATACTCCACGGGGGTCAGAAAGGAATTTACCAGGCGGTGAAGGGTCTTTCTATCATCGACTACCCACCCAAAAAGAAAGCAGAAAATACCCAGAAGGATTGCTGCATTTCTAAATAGCTGTCCACGTGAAATTTAATGATCTGAAGTGGCAGTCGCCAACGGATGATTTTTACAACAAGTGCCTTTGAGAAATTTAATGATCTGAAGTGGCAGTCGCCAACGGATGATTTTTTACAACAAGTGCCTTTGAGAAACTATGATCAAAAGCTGCAAGAGCAGACGGGAGATTTTGTAACCCCAGTGCCTACCAAATTTATCGAGATCCTAAATTACATGCAGTAATGGACAGATTCTCCCTGTACAATTGATGCACCAACAAATACGAATATACAACATATTTCCATCATCGTCACCACATAAGCAAAATACCAAGACAACAAAAGGACATCTGCATAACAGACGAAGTCTCACCCGCCTAACATTGTGTTCAACCTCACCCATGAATAAGACACCTCGGACGCTCGGGACAATGTCAACACAGGCATTGTGAAAGACAAAAATACAAGCCGTGGACACCTGGCGAAATCGAGTGAACCGTCCAATGTTATTGTAGGCAGACAAAGACTTGTCCATTGTGTTCAAACAACCAGAGTTTATTGACAGTTAGCAAGAGACCAAGAAACACAAGATATCCTTTTTGTTAGTATTTAGGAGTTACTTAAATTCATCATCATCACATAGGGTAGACTTTAGATTCATTTGTGTATTTTGCATTAACTAATATCTTTCTTCACAGGGATAGTTAATGTTATTTCTAGTTGCATTTGTATCAGTGTAATTGAATGTTGTTATATTTCAGAACATTAATAAATGTTGTAGTTGTGTTTACCAACACACGTTATCACATATATAGAGAAGGAACGAAAGTGTGCGAAAGAGACATACTGTTCTTCTTCTCTTTCTCTTCTGTTCACTCAGTGTAATAGGGGAGTGGGGGCTCGTTAGTATTATAATATAGAGAGGGAGATAGAGTGGTAGGAGGTATATGTCACGAGATCCAGAATCACTGGGGCTATATGCTGGAAACTCATCCCAAAGTCTTATATTCACCTTCTCCACTCCTGCTGCTCATCTTCAACCGGGTGCCAGGCGAATCTGAGCCATTGACAAAGCCGGCCCCTCACAGATAACTCTCTTTGGTTACCCTCACGGGGGTAACCTTGTGACAAAGCTGCAAAGTTTTAAAAACTGAGAATTTGAATAAGAAACTTAGTGAAGAAATTTCTCATAAACAGGTTGAAATTACAAATCTTAGAAGAAGAGTAGATGGTCTTCTTGATATTTTCTTCGATAAGAACAGGTGGTCTACTGTCCATGTTGACAGCGGTAGACAGAAAATGGTTGTTCAACAAGCCACTACTGCAAAAAGTCAGCCACATACACTTTTTGCTGGAAGACAGGTCAGACAAAATAGACAAAGATCCTTTCGTGGGAAATATAATTTCACACGAATTTATGACAACATTACTTGTAATGCTGATTCTTGGCGTCAGGATAACCAAGATAAGTCTACAGTAACAGTTAGTTCTGTGGATCTTAAGAGCAAAGATTTATCTACTGATGGAAATTCTCATAGATTGACAGCAGAGAATAAAAATATTAGTAATCGTTCCAAAAAGGATAACAATGATGTTCAGAGCAATGTAGATACTTTCAGTCATACTATTTGTCAAACTCAGCTCAGTCAGTTTGACACAATTAGTAAGAATATTCCAACAGAGAAAAATAAAAACAGTTTTGATAAGGGAAATAACCCTGAGGTTAAAAAGTACCAAAGGAATTCAGCAAATAATAATTTTTGTCCTCAAAGATATAAGAGGCAATTTAACAGATCAAAAAATTTTGAATGTAAGAATTTTGGAAAAACTAAAGAGTCTTACAGTAATTTTTCTGGAAGAGAACAAGGCCTATTTGATAGATATTGTTGTCAAAGGAAAGAAAGTAATAACAACAATGCTAACTTGATTCATAAAAATAACAATGATCACAATAGAAGAAATGGCAATGTTTTCTCTAAACAGAATAAATTCCCAAATTTCACTTCACATCGCCAGAGTGACTTTCCTCAGCGAAAGCCTAAGATGTTTTATAAGCAGGGTAATAAGAATAATAATCGTCTATTGAATGGTACTGCTTATTCTAATTTTGATGTCGAGAGAGCATCTGGTTGTGTTAAGTGTAAAACTTTATTACAGAATACAGTAGGGACGACCTTCAGTTATTGTCAGGTTGTTCCTAAGCATCCCATGTTGAGTACCAGTGATGATGGAAGAATTGATGGTGTCGTGAAGAAACCAGAGGTTCACAGCCACAAATTTGGGTAATCGTGTGATTGAATTTGCGTTTCCCCTAATTAAATCTCACAAGTGATTAAAATGGATATTTTCATTTGTATTTATTCACAGCTTTACGGTAAAAGTCAGCGCTCCCCACGTTTACGTTACCTATCAGGAAAGTAGGTCGCCTTCGCGCCCAAGTGTATCTGTTCAGGCGGAACCTGTCGCCGTGCTAACTACACAAGGGTTATGTTACCTGTTGGTGTGATCACATGTTTACAAGTCCGCTGGAGATTTTTTTTTTTTTTTTGGTGTTTGATTTTTTTTTTTTAATTAGAACAGTAAATATTATTGTATTGTATAGCATAGTATTTTATGCGGTTGTATTCGAATATCAGGTGTTTTCTTATGAAGATGTTCTGATGTCTTATTATTAGATTTTTCTTGTGATTCGTATATTATTGTATTTTGATGAACATTGTACGTGTTATGATCGAAATAATGTGTAACATAAAAGTTTGTACCGACTTATTCTTAACCTGATGATGAAAGCGGTGGATTATGATATCTCCACATCTAAGTCATAAGACTATGTCTATTTGGTCCATATTATTTATTTTTGTACTACTGTGTTGAATTTGGAATTTTTGCAGCTGTGTTTTTTGAGATAATTTTTTTTAATGCATGATGAGATTGCCAGCTAATGCACAAACTCATTAGTTAATATGGTGCGGTAGTCACCTTCAGAAAAGTCTTTGATTAGCTTTACTCACTTTATTTAAATTTTTTCTCGGGTGTTGTTCCCATAATTGGTTAATATATTAGTACACTGATGATAGACAGTAAATATTTCAGTTAAATGTAATTTTGGAAAGGTAATTTGATTGTATTAGTGAAAATTTTGTATTTGAATTTGATAATGTAGTCCGAAACACTAATTTTCTAGACCACAATACCTGAATCTAGACAGATAATTATATCACATACTCTATTTAAATTATGTTCTACTTATATATTTATAACTTTGTATGTAGTTAACAGTATGTTGTCCATGTCGTCTTTTCTATGACGTATTTTTTAGAAAAAAAAAAGAGAAAAAAAAAAAAAAGAACGTACGTGTATTGATTGGTGTTGGGAACCGCGCTGGTGTAATGGCTACAACGTTGTACTGGCGACCAGTGTTCATGGTTCAAACCCGGCCGTCGGCGTTTGAAGAAATGTTTACGACCGGAAATTTGACTGAATAACCTGAACGGCTCCTGCACATAAATCCCGTGTGGATGGGAAGGAGCGGGGCTCCTGACCGGGTTGGAAGGAAAGTCCACTGACCCCCCAGCCTTGCAATGACATGTCATTGGGCCGAAAGAGCTGGAAAGCTCGAGTGCCGCTGGTTATAGAAAAAAAAAGTAAATAAATAAAAATTGATTGGTGTTTACATAGAGATAGAGATTTTTTTTTTTTTTTTTTTAATTATATGTCAATTAATTTTATTGAAGATAATTTTTTATTAGTTTATTAATTATAGCTCTAATTTACTTAAATATGAAATGCTATTCAGTGTAACTTATCGTTACGAAATATTTTACATTGTACTTTTTTGGGAAAAATTAATTTTTTTCTAACATTTAATAATTTTTCTGGTCCCAGCGCTTGACTGTGCGCTATGGCTGATTATGTGCATTGACATTGGTTCTTTAATAAGTTATTTTTTTTGTTGATATTATGATGTATTCTTTATCTATCGCGTGACTATACGTCAGCGAAAACTTTTTGATAGCGTTAACATTTTTTTTGTTTGCGTGATGTCTAGATCAATTTATTGTTAGTTATGAACAAGTTTAACATAGTTAAATTACTTATTATGCTGTATTTAGTTATAGCTTTCTTCTATGTTTTGTATACTTATATACATTATTTTTTTTCTCTCTTCGATGCTTTTCTGTTATGATTGTATTTATTTATTACAATACCTTAGTTGATTAAGACTGTTATTAGTATGTATTGTTATTGACTTTCTCTTCGTTCGTGTCTTCGCTTTCTGTCTGTCTTTACTGGTTATTCTTCATTTCGTTCCATCTTTTCTGTTATCTTTTCGGTATTGGTTAATGTCTTGTTTATGCTCCTATGTGTCATATTCGCTTCACTTGTTTCTATTTGTGCACTTCTTCTTCTTTCGACATTTATACTTTCATTCTTTGTATTGTTCAGTTAATTACATGGTGTGATATAATGTATCCAGTTGTGATGGTGGTATTTATTTTATATGTGTAGAGTTGTTTGACTTAATTGTTAACACGTGGAATTTTTTTTCCCCCTCATATTCTGATTTCTTACTTTACTGCATTATAGATCATTCTTCTTTTGCTTGATCTTGTCCTTTCTCTTGCTATTGATTGTTTCATGTTTTCATTTGGGTCCAATATACGTAACTTGGTTTTGTATTAGATTAATTCTGATGTACTTACACGATTACGTTGGATGCTCAATTTTCTATTTTTTCATTTAATGTTGATATTTTATGTAGGTATATTCTTTTCCCTTAACATAAGTTAATTTTTGTAGGTATGTATTAGAGTTTTGCTCTCCCTTGATTTTTTGTTGATGTAACTGTTTTTAAAAAAATTATAGAATAATTTTTTTTCCCCAGGGTCGGTGTAAATGTTAAGGTAAAAGGGAGGTAAATCTTAGTATGTTGTGGGACAGATTGAATTTTTGGGTCATGGTACTTGCTTGCCGATTAGGAATGGATTTGTTAAAAATATCTTCTCCTAGAGTCATGAGACAGAGTACAAGAAAAGCGTGAAGAACGCTGTTTATCTCTAGTGTTGAGATATATTTATCCTGTAGTGTTTTGAGCCGTGGGTGATTAGCTCTCGTGGCTAAGCGGCATGTATTGTGAGTTGTGTTCTATACAGCTGAGTCTCATGACAGGAGTTTACAGGGTGTGCCCTGTGAGTGTGCTGTAAGAGTAGTGTGTCCTGGGGATTGACTGGGGAAAGTCAGCCCGGTGTATCGAGAGTGTGTGGCCGCGTAGTGCACTATGTAGATGTTTAGCGATGTTCTTTCGCAGTATGTTCAATTGGATTTATGTAGAGATTTGTAAGGCCATAATTAATATAACTGCCGTGTTGTGCAGTCTTTGAGGAGTTTGAGACATGTAGAGATTTGTAAGGCCATAATTAATATAACTGCCGTGTTGTGCAGTCTTTGAGGAGTTTGAGACATGTAGAGATTTGTAAGGCCATAATTAATATAACTGCCGTGTTGTGCAGTCTTTGAGGAGTTTGAGACATGTAGAGATTTGTAAGGACATAATTAATATAACTGCCGTGTTGTGCAGTCTTTGAGGAGTTTGAGACATGTAGAGATTTGTAAGGCCATAATTAATATAACTGCCGTGTTGTGCAGTCTTTGAGGAGTTTGAGACATGTAGAGATTTGTAAGGCCATAATTAATATAACTACCGTGTTGTGCAGTCTTTGAGGAGTTTGAGACATGTAGAGATTTGTAAGGCCATAATTAATATAACTGCCGTGTTGTGCAGTCTTTGAGGAGTTTAAGACATGTAGAGATTTGTAAGGCCATAATTAATATAACTGCCGTGTTGTGCAGTCTTTGAGGAGTTTGAGACATGTAGAGATTTGTAAGGCCATAATTAATATAACTGCCGTGTTGTGCAGTCTTTGAGGAGTTTGAGACATGTAGAGATTTGTAAGGCCGTAATTAATATAACTGCCGTGTTGTGCAGTCTTTGAGGAGTTTGAGACATGTAGAGATTTGTAAGGCCATAATTAATATAACTGCCGTGTTGTGCAGTCTTTGAGGAGTTTGAGACATGTAGAGATGTGTAAGGCCATAATTAATATAACTGCCGTGTTGTGCAGTCTTTGAGGAGTTTGAAACAGATAGAGATTTGTAAGGCCATAATTAATATAACTGCCGTGTTGTGCAGTCTTTGAGGAGTTTGAGACAGGTGGAGAATTTGTGTTATCATGAATTGTGTCTTTGTTGATGTCATCGTGACTTCGTTGTGTGTTATAACGTAATAAACAGGATCGAACTGTTCTAGGTGTTGCAACCCTTTATTGACATCCATGGCTCGTACGTGAGCTGTGTGGTGAGTGACAGTGCACACAGTATTCAACAATAACGATAACAATTACGTTGTATTAATCTGCTTCTCATTTTTTTCTGTTTTTGCTTCTGATAAAACTCTTTGTCTCTTCAAAAGTAATACTTGTATCTGAGGTAGCTTTCCACCTCATTTCAGCGTCTTCATTGCTAGAGATGTTGCAAAGAGATGGAACCCTTACTTACTTAGTGGTTCCCCTTCTACCGTGAGGTGTAGAGGTTTGGGAGAGAGAGCGTCAGACTATACTATCGGCTGTATTCCTCATGGCATGGTTCCATTATAGTCTTCTGTCATTCAAAGATTGTCTAATGTTGTCCTCCCAGCGCACTCTGGGTCGTCCTGAGGGTCTGGTTCACTGGCTCTTTGTTTCCCATGCTTGTCGTGGTAGCCGATCTTCTCCCATTCTGCAGACATGACCAAACCTTCTTAGTTGGGACTGTTCTACTCGGGTCTGCAGGGGTGGGATTTTAGGCCTTGACATATCGTCTGGTTGCGGACCATGTCTCTTCTTGTTACTTCAAGAACCTTTCTCAGATACCTCATTTCTGAGGTTTGGGTCTGGCTTTTGTGGGTTAAGTAATTGCCCATGACTCGCATCCATATGTCAAGACTAGGACACAGGTGGAGCTGTATACAGCCATCTTCGTTTTCTTATCAACCTCTCTCTTACTGAGGAATCCTCGATGTATGGCCTGGAAAAAGTATCCCAGCTGCTGCTTTTCAAGTGGCCAACTTCTTTGATGCCTCCTTCTCGGTCTATAATAGCTCCAATGTATTTAAAGTGGTCGACCTGCTCTAGGACCTGTTCTCCCAGCTTAATCTGATGTGTTCTTTCTTCACGTGATATCACCATGGATTTTGTTTTAGAGCTGCTTGTGACCATCCCTCTCTTCTCCAGCTCTTTCTTCCAGACGTGCAGGTTGGATTGGAGATGTGCCTCTGATTTAGCAATCAGGGCAACATCCCCAGCAAATGTCAGCTCTGAAATATAGACCTGTCTCATCTTCCAGTACCTCACTAAATAATTTCTTGTTCTCTCCTTACAAGCCTTGATAACATCGTCCATGAGGAGTATGAAAAGATAAGGTGACAGGATATCACCTTGTCTTACACCATTGGTGGTCCTAAACTCTTCTGACTTATGGTTTGCTGTCCTCATAATTTCTGCAAGACTTGTAGAAGCTCTGTATAGCATGAATCAGAGGTGATGAAATGTTCTTCCTTGCAAAACAGTCCCAAAGTTTGCTTCAGGGGAACCTCTCAAACGCCGTTTCCAGATCTATGAAACATAGATTAATCTCACTCTTATACTCAAGGGCCTTTTCACTCAGCTGTCTGATTGTGAAGATTAGGTCTTGAGTACTTCGGTTTGCTTGGAATCCGCACTGGAATTCATCCAATTGCGGCTCAGCTATGCGTCGGAGTCTCTGTTCTAGGATTCTAGAGTATATTTTACCAGAGACACTGAGAATGGATATGCCTCTATGGTTTGCACATTGTCGATTGTCCACATTATTTATTAAAATTGTTACTTGTGTAAAGATAAATCTAAAGTTGATTTAACCATTTTTTAATGTACTACATCCGTATGTCTCATGCCATTTCTTAAATACACTCAAGCAGGGCTATAAATAATAATAAGAGGAAATTCGCTGAATTAACTTAGATTGGGGCTTGAACCAGCTAAAAATATAAGATTACATAATCCTTCAAAAATATGACAGCAGATACTAGAGTTAGCGTGCTCAGCCAATGCGACATTGTTTTGCATATCTTGTGGAAGCTCCCTTGATGTATAAGCATCATTATCCTTCTATCTACAACTCTGCCAAGAGTAATCTCGTGCGAAGGTAGACACCTTTGAAGACCCACATTATTTACTCTTGAGTTTTGGCCACTTTTGGACCACTACTGCAGAGCTAAGGGGAGGCAACCCGTGACAAATTGTGGTCTCGTCTTGGGATTGAACTCGGACTCACATGTTTGATAAAACAGTTTGCACACCTCGTCCCAGATTATAGAATCTGTCTAGTTATTATCCTAGACGTTACTGAAATAAATTTCAGATGTACCGAAAGAATAGTATTTTTGTTAAATCTGAGCATACAGTGTATTTATAAATAACAGTACAAATAATTGTAAAAGGTAATATACGAGGTTCGTTCACGTCAAACCGGGACTTTTTTTTCTGGAAGTACAGGAAGGAATGCTAGCATGGTGGTACTACTGACAGTAGTAAGTAACAAGTGTGACCTACTCGTATTACCGTTACCGTCACCGTTATTACCGTTAGGTGGCGTACGCGTCACGGGTCAGTTCCTGATAGATAATGAAAATGGCGGACAACAGAGTTAGTGCATGCATGGAACAGCGTGTTATAATGAAGTTTCTTGTGAAAGAAGGCGTGAAACCCGCAGAAATTTACAGAAGACTGCAAGCACAGTACGGTGATGAGACACTCAGTCGCAGTAAGACATTTGAATGGTGTAAACGTTTTAAAGAAGGCCGTACATCCGTGAACGACAACCCCGGCCGTGGCGGCTCCCAGCCCACAGCAGTCATTCGTGTGAACATTCAGCGTGTGGAGCGCCTGATTCTGGAAAATCGTCGCATAACCTGTCATGAAATTTCACAAGAGACAAATCTTTCTGTGGGGACGGTGCAGACCATCATTCACGAAAATTTGCATTTTCGGAAAGTTAGTGCACGTTATGTGCCAAGACAGCTTTCCGCTTTTGACCGGCAGAGAAGAGTTCAAGTTTGCACTGAGTTGAAGGATCGTTTTGGCAGGGAAGGCCATAATTTTCTGAATCGCTTCATTACGTGTGATGAAACCTGGGTGCATCATATCACTCCGGAATCAAAACGAGCATCCATGCAGTGGAAGCATACGGACTCACCACCACCCAAAAAATTTCGGAAAATTGATAAGAAAAGGCGTCCTGTTTCTACAGGATAACGCACGACCACATACCGCTCACCGCACCACGTGCTATTTACAGCAACTCGGGTAGGAGGTATTGCCACATCCCCCTTACAGCCCAGACCTTGCTCCTAGCGACTTCCACCTGTTTGGACCCCTGAAAGAGTTCCTGGGAGGTCAGCATTTTAGCACTGATGACAAAGGGAAGCAGGATGTCCTATGATGGTTCAGGAGTACTGACATATCTTTCTACGCTAAAGCTTTTCAAGCATTAATTAAACGCTGGGATAAGTGTATAAATGTTGCAGGGGATTATATCGAAAAATAAATGGCAATTTCACTCCTACAAATTTGTTCTTTTAGTTTGTACAAACAAAAGTCCTTGTTTGACTTGAACGACCCTCGTACTATTCGTCAAAAGTCAAGGGCCACCCTATTATTTTTAATACACTTTTATATAAGCGCATAGAATGATTAAATGAAGGAAGTTTTTATTAAAAATAGGTGCAATATCTACCTCTAAAAGTCCTCTGTGCATGTTAAGCATTAAAACAACTCACCGACCACGATGGTGATCAGGTGCAATTTGGTTTGCTGACCATAAATTCACATTTTTAATCGGTTTTTTCAAACTTCCGTACAACCAAACAAGTGAAGTAATCGTGCTGATTGACATTCCACGTGCAATGGCGACTTTTCGTGAACAGAGTTTACTCTTAATTTGTTTTACAATCAGCAGACTTAGGGTAGTTTCATCACTTGCAAAAACCATGCCACCGAGAAGAAGTCTTGACACCTTACAAAGAATGAAGGCTATAGCGTGGGAAGAAAGTGGTTTATCTGTCAGTGAGGTTGATAGACGGCTTGCATTGTCACACTCTACTATCCAAAGAATTTTGGAGAGATTTCTGGCCACAGGATGTGTAGAGGCTCGTGACCACCGGCCAGGTCGCTCTAGATGCACCAATAGACATGATGACCGGTACCTCTTGTTGTCAGCCCTGCGCCATCGAACAGTGACTTGTTCCACTCTAAGATGTCAGCTGAGACAAACTGTAAACGTTAATGTCAGTCAAAGCACCATTCGCAGACGTTTACATGAATTTGGACTGGCTGCTTGACGTCCTGCAGTCAGAAACCCTCTTACTCCTGCTCATCGCAGAGCCCGTGTTGCTTGGTATCGCGAGCACATCCAATGGACAAGGCAACAATGGAGTCAAGTTCTCTTCACTGATGAATCTCGCTTCACTGTGTCATTCAATGATACCAGGATTCGAGTTTGGAGACGACCAGGAGAGCGATTTACTGATTACACCATTCGAGAGGTGGATCGTTATGGTAGGGGTTCTGTCATGGCCTGGGGAGGCTCCTACAGATACAGCAGGACCCCACTCTACATTATCCAAGGCAACTTGACCGGCCCAAGTTACCAGAATGAAATCTTGAGACCAATTGTTAAGCCTGCTCTGGAGGCCATAGGTAGTAATGCCATCCTCCAAGATGATAACGCTCGACCCCATCGAACTCGTGTGGTGAATGAGTTTATTCAGCAACGTGGGATCATCAGGTTGTCGTGGCCAGCTCATTCACCTGACCTTTCTCCGATTGAGCACCTCTGGGATGTCCTTGGTCGAAGATTGTCAACAAATCACCCCCTGCCAATGGATGTTGCATAGATGACTGCATTTCTGCTTCAGGAATGGCAAGCTGTTACTCAATATACTCTTCGGACCCTTGTGGACTTGATGCGTCTACGCTGTCTTGAATGCCTTGCTGCAAACGGTGGTCATAACCGATTTTGAAATGTCTATTTGTCCAATATCTATTGTGTGACTTTTGAAAAGGTGGATGACACATTTCACAGCTTCATTGCTTTTGAATGTTTGTTTCCATTTCTTTACGTGACATGTCAATTTGGTATTCAATAAATGCCGTTTTGACTGATACCAAATACGTTTATATAAGATTTGTTTTATGGTTTCAAAAAAGGTTTTTCTAAGTGGCCCTTGACTTTTTACGAGTAGTATATACTTAAATAATTGAAAAGAAACAACATTTTCTCTAACAAAAGTTCAGGCGAAATAAGAAGTTCACTTGTTGTGGCTAATTTGATGTTGTACTTTTGTTAAGTTTTACTAGTTAAATAGCAAATGTATGTTTATGTAGTTTTGTAAAAAGACTTCTGCCTTAGAATGGCCGAACTACAAAACCTCTTCAGCTTTTAATTAAATGTTGCTAAAGAGATGGGTTTATCAGGCCAAAAGTTATCAGATATTGTGACCACTTCTTTTAAAGATGACAAAGACATTGCAGAGAAAGAGAAGGCTCTAGAACGCGAAAAAAAGAAAATGGCCAGAGAGCACGAAAAAGCCAAAGCAGAAAAGAAAGCTGAAGAGAAAGAAGCGCAGCGGAAACACGAAGCCGAAGAGAGACAAAAGAAGAGGGCATTCCAGGAAAGAAACGAACAGGCGGACAGAACCATAAAACTGAAAGAATTAGAGATTGAAGGAGGAAAGATAGAATCTAGTTCTAGCGCTGGAGGGTCTATTAGTTCTCAAGATAACGCTGGGAGAAACATCCCTCAGGCGGTGGTCTCTAGTGCGACCTTTTTTTCAAGTAGATGTGTATTTAGAGGTTTCTGTGGAAAAAGACATCTCTCTGTCTCGAGGTTTGAATCCTTAGCATCTACATATGGCTTGGAGAGGGACAGGTACAACTTGTAGCTATCCCAGATTCTGAGGGGATCTGCTTATGATGTATTTCTCAAAATGTCAACGGAATGACAACTAAGACATGTAGAAGAAGGCTTTTCTTCAGCGTTTTCAGCTGAACGCAGAGACATTTCGTAGCAAGTTCCGTGACGCTAAGAGAAAGAAAGAGGAGTCGTTTAGACTATTTGCTACAAGGCTAGAAACATACTTGGAGAAGTGAGGATATCTCAGCACCTTCGATGAACATTTTGAAGGGCTGAAGGAAATGGTTATCGAGGAGCAGTTCAAGGATTCGCTCACCCCTGAAATGAGACTGTTCCTGTCGGAGCACGGGGCAGAAACTCTTCAGCAGGTTGTGTTATATACCGACTGGTATCAAAGCACCGAGGTAGAAGTTAATTCTGTTAAGAAACGCGGCACAAAAGTCACCAAAACCCAGTATATTGTCCATCCGTAAATGTGCAAACGACAAACAACACAACAACAAAAAATGCCCATCAACAACAACAACCACTGGATCACCACAGGCAGAAACAGAGCAATTCAGCCGAGGGAACGGGAAAGCGATGGTGCAAAGTGTGCACAACTGACATACATTTCACATAGGATTGTAAGAGGTAGAAAACAGGCCCTTATAATGTCGTGCGCCTGCTTACGGGGCAGAAAGGGAACCATGACCTCCCAGCATACGAAGAAAACCCCAGTCATCCCACTATTAGTGAAAAGTAACTGTTTGGAACCAAACAGTACGTTGTTTATTTGATTCAAGCTTAGAATATTCAGCTCTAGCTTTACCATCCTTGGTAAAGATCCACCAGTACGCTGGTGAAACTGTAGAGATACAGGGGCCTCGAAAGAGCACTGAGCTTATGATTTTTCAAGTAGCAGAAATTGATGTCTTAACCCGATATGTACGGGGCAAAATCAATGCCGCAGTTCTAGACGATTTAGTGTACCCTCTCATTCTAGGGAAAAAATATATCTTCCTTGAGGATCCTTCACAGAAACCCAGGTCGACACAAGAGAAAGAGAACCCAGGAAACTCACCAGCGGCCCGTGAGCTCTCCCTCTAACCAGCCTCAACAGATCGTAGCTGGAACAGGCCCAAAGGGAAGATAAAAACCTAACGTCTTGTTTTCCGTGTTTAAATGGTAGCGGTGTTGTGGGCTCCAACACAGTCCGGTCTGATACTGTACTTAACTCTGGCAAGGTCTGGTTGTCTTCTTGGCGCGAGTTAATTTTCACAGTGCTTTAACCTGGCTAAAGTTTCAGGTTATATTGCCTGTTGTCTACCGCTTGTGTTTGTTACGATGTTAAGCAGGGCTCCAATCGGAACGGGCGTTGTGCCTTCATTTTGAATGTCTGCCAATCGTTTTAAACATGCGTATTATGTGGGATAATTTAAATTCTTTTACCATTGGACATGTCTGCGCGTTACTGCAAAGGTCATGTCTCCCAAATATGGAATGAAAACATCCGATCCTCTCTCGGCAAAGTTTTCTCAAATACAACATCTTACTTTCATTAAAAGTTATGTATTTGTAACAAGGTGTACCGGAAACGATTATGTCATTCTTATCTGTCCAGAAATGTCTCGCGCAGGCGAGTAATCTAACTCCCCGTCGCTTGCGCAGACTAATTTCTTCGTTTACCAATCTTGTCGAGGATGGCATTTATCAGCGATTAAACAAATTCGCTGGGTGATTTTAGAGCTAATCCGTAACCTGATACCGGGAACTCCCGATATTTTCCAACATGATTGTCGGTTAATATTATCTGATCCGTCTCCTTTTCCAGAAGAGACAAACGGGTAAATGTTATGAGTAAAATTCATAACGATTATGTAGGTATTATAATAAGCTCGACAGTGCTCCTTTTCTGATAATTTTAGACGGATGTACTCACTAATAGTGGAAGTTACATAATACCGATATGGTGTAGGAGCAGATGCAGATATTTGAAGCAGAAGTGGGTGATTGGCTGCTAGAAGAGATGAGGCTTGTGTTCTAATGTGAGCGGACATATGTGTATTGAGCTTCTGCAGTCTACTGTGTTTTTCATGCATCATTCCATCACTAGAGCATCACGGTACTATGTTGAGGTGTCCCTTGTTTATTATAGGCAGGAAGTATATGTAGTTACGAAGATGTCAAGTGTACGATGAGCATAAAGATTGTATGAATTATAGGACAGCATTTGATAGTGAACGGACTGGAAGACTGCCTTTTACTTCATTTGCCAATTGGTTTATATACTATGTCATGGAGCTTTGTTTCCAGTAAAATAAAGTGTGTATCGTAAATTAGGAAGGAGGTGTTGTCAGCTCACTGAAGTTATGCTGATACGTGTAGTTTGACTACCTCTGGTGTGTACTTTAGCCAACGGAGACCTTCTCCAAACTTTTATATATTACGGCACGCATCAGCAAACAAACATACATTAGGACTTATCACTGAGAGGAGTGTAAGATGATTTGAAACTTCTAAATAGCAGCTTGATAGCAGGGAAAGTATATGTGCCGACCACACAAACGCACGTAATTTAGTCCACTCAATAAATGTAACTAAATACTGCCGAGAGGAAAAGAGATCGACCCAATATTTATGTGACATATATTCTTCAAAGATCCATAGGGCTAAGTCATCTGCAAATGAGGCAATGTGTTCTTCTTGGAATATTGTCTGCTATGTCCTTTATGCTAGTTGATTTGAAATCAACTAGCTAAAGGAGGAAGCAAATTTCCACACAAAAGAATACATAAAGCAACATGGATATCACCAGACCACAGAACAGAGAATCAGATTGATCACATATACTCTTCAAAGATCCATGGGGCTAAGTCATGTATAATGAGGCTATGTGTTCTTCTAGGAATATTGTCTGTTGTTGTATCCTTTACGTATGCAAGAAACAGTGTAGGCGACAGAATACTCCCTTGGGGAACACCCTGCTCCAATATAAAATTCATACAAGTCTTTCTTTGTAGCTGCAATCTGGCGGTTCTATTTTCAGGATAGTTGCAAATCAATTTTTACATTCTCCAACACACTCCACTTCTTTGCAGCTTGACTTTGAGTCCCTATTTCCACATTTTGTCAAATGCTTTCTCCAAATCTACCCAAACCGCTACCCTATGCTTTTTCTCTTGGAAGGCATCTATAATTTCCAGAGCTGTGTATGTAATCTGATCTTGTGACAACGGGAGTTTAAAAAGGTGATTTAGCTATCACGAATCAGTCCGGTTTTCTCTCTTACGTTTCGCGTAATCAGGTTTTTAAGACAAACAGGTGATTGACCTGTTGTGCCTTTGCATGGCTGCCTTCTTACGGCCTCCATGCAGGCCGCCCTCCTCCTTTTTCAGCCGGGCTTGGGACCGGCCTATGCGGAAACTATGAGCCAGTGATCCAGACCTCCAGGACGACCCAAAGTCCGCTGGGAGGACAACATTAGACAATCTTTGAAGGACGAGGACTAGAATGGAACCAAGCCAGGAGGAAGACAGCCCATAGAACAGTATGGCTCTCTCTCTCTCTTACAAAACTCTACACCTCACGGTAGAAATGAACGAATAAGTAAGATTAAGCTATCAAACGAGTTCGTGTATACCCCAGGATGCCGTGGCAAGCGAGGGACAATAGTGTCTAATGATGTAAGGTGTTCACCAAGATGGGAAATCTTAAAGTTACATTTAAGTGCAATGTATGATGAAATACTAATGTGACATTTAAATAAAAGGCCTGATTAGGACAGATTACGTTACACAATAATGAAAGAACAAAAAACGGGAAGAAATAAAATGTGAACGACGAAGAAACAAAGGTAAAATTCGACGAAATAATAGGACCACAGTCTGTATGCTCTGTTTCTTTAAAGTCCGATATGTCTACATGCTCTGTTTCTCTAAATTTAGATATGTCTACATGCTCTGTTTCTCTAAAGTACATGCTTTCTTTCTCTAATAACAGCTGGGTTTATATGCTTTGTTTCATGTTCGGTTAATTTTGCCTATAAGCTCTGTTGCATTAAAATCAACTGGACTATATGCTCTGATACGCTACTTAGTCTCGAAATCGGTTATTATCAATCGCTCCTGCGGACGTGCTATTGTACCCTCAAACCGTGGTGACAACGGGAGTTTAAAAGGTGATTAAGCTATCAAACGAGTTCTTGTATCCCTCAAGTTGCTGTGACCAGCGAGAGACAATAGTGTCTTATGATAAATGAGTTTATATGCTCAGCTTTTCTAAACTTGAATGCGTCAATATGCTCTCTGGTTCTAAAGTTAACAGTGCTTCCATGCTTTGTTTTATTTTTTCTAAAGATAGATGAATCTTTATGCTCGTTTCTCTAAATTTAGATGTGTCTCTGTGCAGTGTCTTGTTAAATTAACTCATGTCTGTTTCCTCTGTTTCATTAGCGTTAACCGTATTTCTGTGTAGGTAAAGTTAATTTTTTATATAAGCTCTGTCTCTCAAAACGTAACCCTGTAAGTGTAGTTAGTGTCTTCTAAAGTTAACTGTGCCAACCTCCTATGTCTTTAAAGTTAACGGTGTTTGTATGTGTCAGGATATAATTTTGGGAAAGTGCTATGCTTGTATGCTCCTGTGTGAGCTAAGTTTATTGCGTACATGTTTGTGGTAAACCTGATTGCAACGCAAGTCGAGGTAAGCGTTTGTGAGCTGCATGTGATGTTTTCACCAGCAGTTTAGCTTTGATTGTTATGACATGTGATTTAAGAAGAAGCTATTATTGGCTAACGTAACCCTTACGTGGAAGGTTAAAAGGTTAAGAAGTTTGAGGACAGAAGTTGACAGACGTTGTTGAAGGGAATGGACGTGTCCCGTTGTTGCTCTTGTGTAGTTGTATCTGTTGTGTGGTTTAAGTTATTGCAAAGATCGATGTTATTTCTGGTCCAGGAAGTTTTCGTAGTCCAGAAGTGATGTTAATATTATTTGAGTACTAGTAGTTTGTCGAGACAGAGTGGTAATTTCTTGACTTTTGAATATTTCTTATATATGGCTTGTACTTTGTGATTATATTATATCGAGATTACAGGTTTTGAGTTCACTTATTTGTTACTATGTACTGTGGGAAAACGTAGTCCACTGGACAATGTTTTCATTGTTTTTTCTTATTTTAGGTCTGTCGTAACAGCAATAGTGTCGCTGTTGCCAAAGACAAAGTTGTGTGAGTAAACACCTTTTGTCACGTGGCAGTATGTTAAGACTATAAATAGCTCTCTGTGTGCTCTGTGTCTCTAATGTTAGCTGTGTTTATTTGGTCCATCTTTGAAAGAAACTATGGCAAGGTAGCCTATGATCATGAATGAGACAGTGGGATTAATAAAACTCACTTAGTTGTCATTTGGTGCAGCTATGTCCCCAAAGAAGACTATTTTGGTGAAACTGGAGCATTCCCTTGATAAAGTCGGCATATTCCGGTCCGCACTCAATGTAGGCTATCAAAACGGCACATTCTGTCCATTTCTGCACTGGCCTTTTTGAAAAAAAAAAGAAATAATTAGAGGGTAATATTTATACCCATTTCAATCCAAGCATCGAACACTAAATAAACCTGTGTAACACATTTTGAGTGGCGGCAAAATATAAAGCAATTTTTATGTACCACAAGAAACAGCTAAAATATATTAAGAGTTACTATAATCATGCTCCCTCGATACATAACCGCGCCATCTTGTCATCCCCATTGTCTCCGTGGTTCACTGCCTTTTTACCACAACATCTTCAAGAAGAAGATATATTACTAGGCCACAATAAAGCCTAGAAATAGTTGTGTGTTATATTTGTGTTTTCGCTTCTACTAGAGCATTCATCGCGTCTGTTATTTAAGTGGTCCAATTAATACGCGCCGCGTACTAAGTTGAGTGATTAGCCCCAGGGCTTATACAAAGAAAGAATAAGCGTGCGAAAGACCCTTATTTGCAAGAGCACCCAGAGTAAGAAACCAGAGTCAATCTGTAAATGCCTTGAACACGTGAGTTTGATTTTAAAGCAGATTAGGTAATTTCCTAATGAAATTACCATTACTTCCCTGTAGCTTTAGATATATATTCAGCGTGTCTGTTCTAATGGTTAATGATAAATAGTTAAATAGATGTGTTTCATGAGGATATTTCTTTTTAGGACATTATATTTAGTTCTGAAATGATAGATGAGTGAAAGTATGTGTGGATAGATTTTACTGGTGTTAATTCCAGATTGCGCTGTAAGAGTTTAGTAGCAATTATTTCAATCATCAGACCGGGCAAATATAGTAGGAAACTATTTCGTACATGGAACTGGACAGAGATACCTGGGACTGTAATTAATATAATATTAACTTGTTGGCAAGATGGCAACCTGGGAGCCACGTGTTCATGAAAAGCATCATGCAATGTGTATTAAAAAAAAGGCCCCAGGGAGTCTGCATTAACCCTCTTAGTTATCACGTGTTATAGGCCTAGTAATGTTACGCTATTTTATATTGTGTGAATTGACACGAGGGTGAAGGCAGGTTAGTGTAATTTTCTTCAGTAATGGAAGAGATAGTTTTCGTGTTAAATCTCCTTTATGTGATGTATTTAGTTATAGTCATTAATATGCCTTGTAAATATGATGCCCTTACTTGTGGTACGCGGAGCATATTTGAGACATAAACGTCTCTGTTTGCTCCTTGCGGGGCAGGGCGTCACCAGTGCGGCTGAATCCAACAGAAGCCTGCACGAAGCATTTATATGCTATTACAGTGGTTTGTTTCTGTAACAATGTGTTTTATGTGATGGGTTCCCAATCTCATCAGTCGGCATGTACGACATGCATCGGAGTGCGGGGACGAACATTGAGATGGATCAGTTAAGAGCTGGTGCTTGATGCTCATTATTGAGAGTATTCGTTGTACATGTAGTTGAATATTATTTTATGTCTATTTTATTATTATTTAATTATTGTTATGTGTAGAATGGTTTGTGAGAGTACGTGGGCTCACTTGGAGATATATATTTCTCTTCTCGCTCCTTATCGAGCACGGAACCACCAATGTGGCTGGCATCCACATGAAGCCCTCACAATGCATTCAGATGCTCTTGCAGTAGTGGTTTCGGTAGCAATCTGTGTTACATGGTGAGATTGCCAGCCTAATGCACAATACCATACTAGTCTCATTGGACGACATGCAGGTGTGTGTGTGTGTGTGTGATAGTGGAGTGTGTCAGGTGGCTTGGAAGGCCTGTTTGGCAGGTGAGAGCATCGTTTCTCATTATTTAACTATTATGATTTTAACTAGTCGGTGCTTTGTTTGCTTTCAGGATTAGCACCTGAGCACTGGCTGGGTGTTTTGTTTGTTTTGTTTTATTTGTTTAATGTTTGCTTCATGCGCTTGGTCACTGACAGGGTTGTATGAATAAATGCAGCCCCTGCCTTAGAATCAGAGTTTTATTGTTGATCGGGTCGGTGCGAGTGTGTAAGAGAGTGATCACATATCACAACAGCATCATAATCATCTCGCCCACCCTATCACAGAAATATGAAATTCATCTAAAATCTGTACAAATTCTGAGACTGACTTGCAGATCCACCATCGACAACTTTAAGCTCTGCGGAGCGCTGCAGTCACATTCAACACAGGTCGTGACATCTTTTCTTCAATTTGCAACAACGATACGCATCTATCCAGCACTCTCTTAATTCATGGTTCAGAAGTCATAGAGCTTTTGGGAAGCTACCTTAAAAAACGTTGAGGTTTCTAAAGATCTACCCTGATAAATTATATCTGTTTTCGGGTTACAGAGTATAGGGAATTTAGAAGTGCAGTAAACGTAATTTTAAGCAGGGATTAAGCAATGTAGGTAAATTAATTAAAAACTAATATTACTTTACAAAAGTTGTTGCACATGTCCTAGTTATAAAACTGAGATTAATGTAACATATACTTTAGTTAAAAGCTTGACAGTGACTCTCATCCACCATTTTCGAATGTTCAGTGAATAATTCTTCACTGCAGCTCTTGAGAAGCAGTCCAGGTCGTCATCTGTGGGTTTCCTTCTCTAGTTGCTTTTCATGAAGTTCGTGTTTTGAGAATGATAGCGCTCAAATGTGGAGCTATTAAACTATAGACGAGGAAACGATATGATGAGAGAAATGAAGAAGTAGATTGTAGATGTATTATAAAGCAATGGCAAGAATCTAGTAGTTGTAATTATTTTCTCTTAGAAGCGAACATAAATGTTTTTAACATCTACAATAGAGATTTTTAAAAAAATCAATGTTAGAGTTTTAAGATATGACGGGCTGAAAAATGCAATGACTTGATGTCATGACAAACAGACTTATTAGTGTGCGTTGGTCTCTATGAATACACCCATGATTGCTTCATTGTTTCAACTGTAGATGTTTTCTATTTTGAGATAGGCGATGAATCGTGGCATCTTCTAATTAAAGATAATGAAAAGACAAAGTAGTTTTAGTTCAAATGTTTTGAGAACCTCTACAGTGACGTTAAGAGTTGTGCTATTTAAAATTGTTGTGAATGATTTGTGATGGTGGAAATGGTATACACATTAATATAGATAACAGCGGGGTTAACCAGAGGACCTAGGTGATCGAAGCTGCACTCGCCTCAACAGATTAGTGGAAATTTTCATCTGAAGCGCATAGCCTTTCATTCCACCGTGTCATCAAGATTTGAACATTTAAAATTTGAGATGCAAACACTTGATCAATAAACATAAAACATCCACAGGTCTGTCACACACTGTCACCACGTTGCCAGTTAAGTCATATATATATATATATATATATATATATATATATATATATATATATATATATATATATATATATATATATATATATATATATATATATATATATATATATATATATATATATATATATATATCAGTTGGAAAGAATTCAAGACTAATCGACAAATAAGAGAAGACTCTAGGCAGAAATATGTCTCCAACTATATAAGGAAAAGACGATGGTCATATATCGGTCATGTCCTACGAATGCAAAACAACAGAATACCATTGCAGGCACTCACTTGGGTTCCTGAGGGTAAGAGGAAAAAAGGAAGACCAAAAGAAACACTCAGAAGAACAATAATAAGAGAAGGAAGAACGTTGGGATTAAACAAAGTGCAAGAGCTAAGAGGAGTGGCATCACAACGAACAACCTGGAGAGCACTGGTTTCTGCCTTATGCGCCGTGTTTGGTGCTTAAAGAATTTATTATTATTATTATTATTATTATTATTATTATTATTATATATATATATATATATATATATGTTTATATATATATATATATATATATATATATATATATATACATATATATATATATATATATATATATATATATATATATATATATATATATATATATATATATATATATATATATATATATATATATATATATATATATATATATATATATATATATATATACCACAGAGGCTAAATCCATTGTTATTTTCTTTATAAAACTCAGCATGACTCAAAATTTGTGTGTGTTTGGCAGAGTTTCATATTAGGATCTCCTGGGTGAAGCCATGGAGATATTTTGTAGCTAAATATGTTAGATATGACAGATCACAAAAAATGTTATGATTATATTTATAAGTGTTAGAGGCCGTAATCAAGGTTCATGCGAGAAATCAAAGGAATTAATTATAATGATAAAACATTCATTAATTATCTTTAATTAATAACATCAATTTGTATTATTGTACAACACAGTATAAAATTATAACTATATACTTTAAATTTTATTGAAAGTCTGTTTCGTCAAACAGTAACAGTTATTTCAGCACCAGGGGACAAAAGAAAAGCATTCCTCAAAGCATCATACCTGTCACCTGATTTGCTCCCCTTTCTCTGCAGTGATGGTCCAACAGTGGCCAAATGTCAGAGCATCTACTGAGGGTCTTCAAAGGTGTCTACCTTTCGCTTAAGATTACTCTTGTCAGAGATGTGAATTAAAGAATGATGCTTTTGTTATTGGGAGCCTCACAGGAATTTGGAGAAATCAAGTACTACGGCTGATAGGGTCCAGGTCATGTATACTTTTTATTTTTCCTGACTTTCTATGAGGATGTTGCTCGTTCTGTGAAGCCCAAGCTGATTTAACTAAGTAAAATATTACTTAAATAGCTCTGTTATAAGTATTTAAAATGACGGAGACATATGAGTGAAGTTCATGTGGTAAAGTGGGATGTTATAAATATTTATAGGGGACTTAGTGTACTGACTGAGATCAGCTGTGAAGGTATCTGTATCTAATAGGTGTAGTGTTCTACAGATAACCTTACTTGCTACCACATTATAACTCAGTCAGAATTATTCTGGAATATTGTGATGACTACGTTAAATGTCTAGGGTATGTATATGATGAAGTGTAAGTCACAACAACAACAGACAGATAAACAATTTAATTTATTCCACCACACTTGACAACACTGTGACACTCACACACATTTAACACTCTATAAGACTATCTTAAATGAGGCACTGGTAAAGTTTCAAATATAAATATGTATTAATTACTTACACTAATATATGTGTCCTGATTCAAACACAAAGTGAACCAGGAATCACAATCAATTGTAATTACAATTTATATGTACAGAATTTATCAATATGAACCTAGTAGTGACATATTTTATTAATATTATCTTATGTGTGTCAGTTGTGTAGTAGTAATATGAGGTAATACTGCTTTTGTTTTTTCAAGCTATGTTGTTATTTGTCATCATGACTTCAAGTGTTTGTTTAACTTGGAAATAATATGGGGAAAAGTTCACAGTTCCTATCAATTTAAACACTGTATTTTGCCTCTGTTTTATTATAAAGTCAGATTTTGAGGGGGGGGGGGGGGATAATGTTGAGCTCCTCTGGCCACAGACGCTTATCTTTCGTGATGGCTGCAGGAAAGACTCCTCTGCTCGATAGCCTCCCTGTGTTCTGGAGACACCTCACTGGTCACTATCTGGACCCAGGAGTATGCTGTCAGCCTCTAGGTTCAGCAAAGCTCAGACCAGGTGCTGCTCAATAACTTTAGGACCACGGTCCCTGAAACAAGAAGGTTGTACCTCCTATTTCAGAACTAATTTATAATAAATTTCCAGACTGAACACAATACATAACAAACACTGAGTTCAGAGCGGTAGGCCAACTGCTATCTTCATCTGAAACAATTTTCACCAGTATACTCCTCCCTAATGGTTACTACGCCTCGGCAATTCCAGCATTATTTCTTTCTAGCCAATAAGATAGGTGTCAGTGTACTGTTTGGCAATTCCATGTAGTTTTACTTTCCTCCGACACCTTCTGTTCAGGTTGGAGCACTATATAGGCTTTACCTCATGTTCGCTACTAAACCACACATATATACAGACATAAATTATCAATTTACATTCAATTTTCATTAAAAAGATATCAAATATTTCAAGCTTACCACAATTCATGGAATAATACACAGTTACGTTGACTGGCAATGAATATAGCACAATTTCGATCTGCCGATGTCCCAGGCTTTTATTTAAAAAAATATGCACTGGCGCTCAACGCACTGGTTCTTTAGTAAGTTTATTTGAAAATGTGGTGCTGACCTGACGCCTCTGATTGACTATATTGGCGGGTCTAACCAATCGTGCCATGTTTACACAAGCGTTTGAAAAAAAAGTACTCCTACTCCCGTTTCCCTAACAACAAAGAATCAATATTTATAGTCCGACTAATCGTGTTTAGCCTTACATTTACTTTCCGCCAATCAAATAGGAGGTAACATGTCAGCCTATTTCCCGTACAATGGTGGTGTGAAAATCTGCCACTGAGCGATTCTGATTTTGGTGTTGTCTGACATCCCTCACTATTTCTTTTGGCTATAATTTGTTAATTCCTTGACTATTTGCGTAACGTTTAACACATTCTTTGTCAGCAAGTCCTAAGGAACCCAAATATATAAATTTAATGGGGCTAAGGGGCTGCGTTCAAAATATGCATTTTCTTCTACCTCCTGTTCACTTCGAATACGATGTGGTGTCTGGGTACTGTAATGTTTTCAAACGTAAACCAGTATAATATCATGTTTCCTAATAAGCGTTTTTCAGGTTTTTTAAAACCTAACTCGTATGGGTAGTGTTTTTTATCACTGTCGATTTGAAAAAAAGCTAGTGCTTGTGGCCTTACACGCGTGATGGAAGTAATTGTGTATCGCGAGACTGTGGTAGTATTGCCTGCGTTCCGGCTTTCAGCCCCTCCCTTTCTTTCTATCCTTAGTCCATCTGTCTTTCGTTTATGGTAACTTAGTGTATAAGATGACATGAAT
This sequence comes from Oreohelix idahoensis, assembly GCA_024509875.1. NCBI lineage: Eukaryota > Metazoa > Mollusca > Gastropoda > Stylommatophora > Oreohelicidae > Oreohelix > Oreohelix idahoensis. Next base: position 88,316 of record JAMPIV010021860.1, read on the forward strand.
GGAATATTAAATATAGGTCAGCTTGCGTATCTCAAGGTTTTTCTTAGAAAGGCAGTACACGTTTTATCGTAGAAAGCGGGTATTGAAGCAGTAGGCTTTTACTATCAACGTGAAACGTTACAATTTGCAGACGAAGGAGAAAACAAGGGGGATTTCGAGTACAGTCATTGTGACAGCACTGTTCTTTACCATTCTTCTTTCCTTTTATTAAATTTATTTGTTAGGCTTTACATTTACGTTTTAATTTATATATGTGGATTAGAATTTCTCACGACAGTTCACTCAAAATGACTAACTCAACTGTAAATTTGTATATTTACAGATATCAAATGTAATAATCAATTATCGTTAACAAATGTAAAATAAATAAGGGTGGCATGAATTTAGATAATCTTTAAAATTTCCTCTCAGGTAATGGTCTGATCTAAAAATAATTCATTATTATTGAGTTCACTTGGCAGCTTTGAATGAGTACTTTGCTGCAAGTAAGATGTCGGTCGGTTTCTGCTCCAGCCGATGTTCGTTCTTTGCAAGTTATGGACTGGTTTCACTCTTCACTGGTCAAGTCTGAAGGCAGCAACATGCCCCTCGTAGTATAGTGGGGTAATTGCGAAGATGATCCAGAGTCTGTAACGACCCGTCTGCTGTGGCTGCTTTGACTGCAGGCCACTTATACCACTCATTTGTTCCACAGATAGCCCCACCAATTGGTAGTATCATGAAATATCTTCTTCTTCTCTTCTTTGATCCGTAGCCGCCGACCGTCAAAGCAGTCAGTGGCCATCACGCCTAGTGGCGTTTTGTAGGGCAACAACCAATTGATTCCACTTTGCTCGGTCGGTGGCCATCCTTCGTACAGTGCCCCAACTCTGGTTCATTCTTTGCATCTCAGCCTCCACAGTCCTCCGCCAGGTTGTTTTTGGTCGACCTCTCTTTCGTTTTCCTTCAGGGGTCCAAAGCATAGCTGTTCTTGTGATGGCATCGGGGTCTCTTCTGAGGACATGGCCAACATAGCTCCAGCGTCTGCCAGCTATGATGGTGTGCATGTCCTCTTGCTTGCTACGAGTAAGCAGATCTTGGTTAGTGATGGTATTCGGCCAAAAGATTCGGTGAATTTTTCTTAGGCATGTTGTGTTAAAAGAGGACAATTTCGACATTTCCTTCTCTGTAACTCTCCAGCATTCTGCACCATAGAGAAGCACAGAAAGCACACAGCTCTGATATAATCTTAATTTTGTGCTTGTGCTGTATTGGGAGGACTTCCAGATGTTGTTTAGGCTAAAGAAGGCTGTTCTTGCCTTATTCATTCTGATGTTGATGTCTTTGCCTGCCCCGCCGTCTGGTGTTATTATGCTTCCTAGGTATGTGAAGGTATCTGTCTGTACCAGTTGCTGATTCCTTACTGATATGGGCTCAGGGTTGCTCACATTGAGCGTCATGACCTCAGACTTCTTTAAATTGATGTTCAAGCCCACCTGCTGGCTAAACTTATTAAGTCTATCCGTTTTTTCCTGGATGTGTTGATATGAATGTGCTAGTAGTGCAATGTCATCTGCATATTCCAGATCTTCCAATGTAGAAAATGTAGTCCATCTTAATCCTCTTGGACTGCCCTCTGTTGTCTGGCGTATCACCCAGTCCATGACTGTTAAAAATAGAGTGGTTGATAAGGGGCATCCCTGTCGTACTCCTGTCTTCACCTCAAAGGTTAGGTTGCTCTGTCCAACACTACACGTAAAGTTGGCATAGAGGCTTTTTATGATTGACACTATGCAGCTTGGAATTCTATAAGCCCTCAGAATTTTCCATAAACTGTCCCTATGTATGCTGTCAAAAGCCTTTTCAAAATCAACGAAATTAATGTAAAGCTGTCTTTGCCATTCTGAGCACTGCTCTATAATGTTCCTGAGAGTGAATATATGATCTACGCATCTTCTGTTCTTTCTAAATCCCGCTTGTTCCTTCCTCAGTTTGTGGTCTACTGCCTTTGAAATTCTCTGTATAATTATCCTGCCCAGTATTTTGCTGGGAACTGAGAGAAGAGTGATTCCTCTCCAATTATTGCAGTCTGCACGATCTCCCTTCTTGATCAATTTGACAATTATTCCTTTGTTCCACTCTGATGGTGTTGTCCCCGTTTTCCAGACTTGTGCAAATAGTGGTTCTAATAGTTCTGCTGCTAGCTCAGGGTCTGTCTTAAATAGCTCTGCATTTAAGTTATCATGGCCCGGAGCTTTGCCGTTCTTTAACCCTTTGATTGCTGTGATGATTTCTTCTTTTCGTGGAATGTCTGTATTTACATCTAGATCGTTTTCAGCTTCAGGAACATTCAATTGTGTCTCTGGTGGTTCCTTGTTCAGAGTTTCTCTGAAGTGCTCTGCCCATCTTGTTTCCTGTCCCTCTGCTGTCGTGATGAGGTTACCTTGCTTATCTCTTAATCATGAAATATGAGAGAAACAAATACGCTCCTAAATATTAGGATTCCTGACACAAAATCAGATGTCCCCCCTTTTCATTCCACCATCCAATCTGTCTCAGAATGTTACCCTTTCTGAGCATTAATATTAATCCAGGTGTGCGGAAACCATACACTGTATTAAAATTGAACATGTTTACATTTACATTTGCACTGGTTGAAAAGGTTAATATAAAAAGTATGTACATCAGTTATATCATCATCCACTCCCTGCTCCATATGGAATTTGCGACTAACTCTGCTTTTGGTTCTCTATGAGAAACCCGCATAAAGCAGTCACCAGCTCTTGCAGTGGTGGTTCATGAAACCATCATTCTATATGCCGATGTTGTTAGCTTCGCATGACTTGGACATGCACTAGCAATTTTTACATGCTAATAAATGCAAAATGTAGAATTACAAAATGTTCAACTTACTCCAAAATCTCTTTGGGAATATCAACTTCTGGCTCAGATAAATAATTAAGGCAACTTGTTTAAGATGCCTCTTACACGTGGTCTCGGGTGTTAATTTACAATGGACTCATAATTTGACTTAATGTTGAGTTTCCTAGGATTCTGCGCTTTCTGAATATTAATAAAGGAAGGGTTGTTGTTGTGTAAATTCAAACACGCTGTCCAGTGCTATAAAATGGAATTATGATCCTATTCCTTATTCTGGCTTTTATGGCTGTCTTCTTTATGAGTTCAATTTCACAGTGCGGTAAACTCACAAGGTGCTAAATTATATAGCAGCATTCGGCCCACATCCAGATTGCTACTATATAACAAGGCTCCAATAAGAAATATTGTATTTTTACATCTCAAATACCAAGCCAATCACATGCAAAATGTAAATATTTCCCATTCTCTCACGAAACCTTCCTGCGTAACAAACGCAAAAAATGTATTGTTTACAGTCACCATATATGTCATAACTTTCATAAATGGGTGCTTGCGTAGAATAGACGGATTTAAATGGTATGACAAGGTTACCAACGTGGAACTGATGACAAGAACTAGACAAGTGCCAGTGGAACAAGAGATGAGAAGAAGACAATGGCGATGGAAACCCGTTGATAGCATTACAAAGCAGTCCTTTTTCTGGAACCCCCAGGGCAAGAGAGGCAGAGGTAGATTGTCAGAGAACTAGTATAGCGTGGGTTTATCATCATCATCACATGAATATATTACCACCAACAATAGTAAGGCTCAGTTGCTAGAAGTACGACCACACTACACTAGCTGACACAAGCTCACCATAACACCGGTAACACCGAAATCAGGTACTGACCCTTTAATGAAAAAACTGTACACACACAACAATACGCATGACAATGCAATGAAGGATGCCTAATAGCTTGCCAAAACACTGTAGCACAATATAATATCAAAATGACCATTAACAAGACTCAATCAGTGGCTACACTATACTATTGCTCACGGCGACATCCATTCCTGAAACGACGCAATACATAACTGCGCTAATATTATCATAAGTACAATCCAGGAGAAAAATCACTAGAATCCGCAATCTCTATCTAGTAACAAACCAACTACTCCTGATCACATAAAAAGCAAGAAGTATGAACAAAATTGGCATTCATATAATTTCCAGCAAAACTGCTGATAAAATCCAACAACGACCCGACAGGCCGGCGGACACATCTAGAATGATTTTGCGCCAAAAAAGGTCCCTCTGAGCTTCCGTTCTAACTGAAACTGGCCGAGCAGGTTTTTAAAGGATGAATAGCAGTGTTGCTACTCTACAGGTTAACCAGTATAGAATTTAGTGAATGTCTATCTTGTGACATTCACCTCCTCCCCCCCCCCCCTTAAGAAAGAAAACGAAGTTTTCTTCCACCGGAGGAGTCACGCCTAGTTCCCTTTGGAGTATGGACGAACAAATGCCGAGATAGCACCTCCTCATGCAAATAAAGAATGCCAGAGTCGTGCCATGCCCTCGTCGTACATGCCTTTCCCTTACTAGACTAAATACAAGGAAACATTTACCAATCTACACCAGGTACTGACAGTCGTGACAAATAACAACGACTGACTAATCCTGGAGTAGTCTACACATAATGCATGTTACACAAAATCTGTATAATTAATTGTCACCAATGAACAACACGTCATCGTATCAACCAACATTTCTCATAATCTAGTTGTAGGTATACAATAATATGGTCTATGTACATATCAAGTACACTTCATAAATATTGCTTTATAGCAGCATAAACAATACATTATTGTTGACTACCATTTTGTTGAACGTCATAATGTTGAATGGCGTTGAAGACGTAGTATGGTGTCTGTAGTCTGGTTTGTGTAAGATGCAGATGTGTATTCAAACAGTTATTATCACAAACAGGGCAATCCACACCAGGACGTCACATTAACTCACGATGGGTAAAGTCAATGACTGTTTGATTGTACCTATGATGTACCTACCTTCGCGTATACATTTTGTCATGTGGCGTCCACAATAAATTATACAAGAAAACGTCACTAGCTGTTGCAAATCTCATTGACTTTACCCATCGTGAGTTAATTTGACGTCCTTGTGTGGATTGCCCTGTTTGTGATAATAACTGTTTGAATACACATCTGCATCTTACACAAACCAGACTACAGACACCATACTACGTCTTCAACGCCATTCAACATTATGACGTTCAACAGAATGGTAGTCAACATTTGGTGGCCAGTCCAAAGGCATTCGATAAGCCCATCACATCTCAACATTGATTTGGTGAGAAGATTCGGGGTCCCTTACCCACTACATTCAACACTACAAGTCAACAAACTACAAGACATCAACAAAGAATTTTGAAAGTACTCGGCGTTGCCCGGAAAAGATCGAAATTGTAACTTTTTGTCAGAAGCAAGAAATTTGACAGTACCCGGCGTTGTTACATATTGCCGGATATCACAGACTGTTGCTGTCTTTAACTCAAGTGAAGCCAGTCGCTGCTGTCAAGGTGCCAAGTTGCTGTCGTTGTATGAAGGTCAAGTGCCGGTTGTTTCGAGTTCGTTTTTAGAAGGCCAAGTACTGAATTCAAACATATTTGCTATAGGATTCAGAAGGTCAAGTGCCGAAACAACACTACTTAATCAGTCTAGAAGCTCAAGTACCATCGTCATGACAGTTGGAGCAGTTCAGATGTACCATCATCGTTGGATCTTCATTCCTTAGGACGCTGATTGTCATCTGTTTTTTCTGCTGGGCTGACGTTGGATTACCATAAGTTAAGTGGCCTGTTTTGTTTGTGAACTGTGCCCTTATACTTCTACTGAGTCTTCTGTGTTTCATCTCATTCTTTTGTCATATTGTTATATGTTATATGTTTATATGTTATTTGTATATTTATATTTATATGTTTATGTTTCTGCGGGTTTTCGGTTGGGCGGTGTCTCCCTTAGATCATACCACGTCATAGAGGTTGTCTATCGTGAGCGTTTTCTGCAGGGTGTGCAAATTTCCGATACTGGAATTTGCAAAGCGACTTCTGTTGCTATTTTTATGTTAGTTGTGATGACATGTGTTAGTATTGTTTTCGTTATTTTTCGCACTCTTTAGTTTTGTTTTGATTTGTTTGTATTTGCTAGCCTACTCTTTCCTATTGTTTAGTTTCATACACCATTTTTGTTTATACACTGTTGTGTCTTGTATTTGTAATATCTTCTCGCAGATATCATCACATTTTTTGTGATATTTCTTTACTTTTCGCTTTATTTTTTGTTGATTTCTGCGAATGTTTTCGTATTGTTGCTAAACCTTTGTTATTGTTTACATTGGTATTGTTTACATTGTTAATGTTTACATTGCTAGTGTTTACATGGTTGATGTTTACATTGTAGTTGTGTTTACATAGTCATTGGTTACACTAATGGTAATTGAATAATGGATTATGCTGCTGCACTACTACTACACTGATGATAAATAAATGATGAATAGTATTGTGCACTATTGAATGGGAAGTGCACCTATGATCGAGAGTTGATTGATGATATTTCAAAAAGGTCTATACACAAGGTCTTTGATTTAAGACTTGTTTCCCACAAAGATTGGGATAATAATATAGTGTTGTGAGTAAGCAAGTGCTTCATTTAAGACTTGTTATAATTAAATTTGAAATAAGATAATTAATTATTTCAGGTTGTGGACTTAGATTTTAGACAACATGTCTACACTTGAATACTTTATTGAGCAGGGTAAATCGCTTGGGAAGACTGGTGATAAGTTAGAAGAATTTGCAACTACTCAATATGATAAAGCATTAAAAATGGAAGCTGAACAAAAGAAACTGCAGATGCAGGTGGATGAAAAGAGATTCCAAATGGAAATGGAAAAACAAAAAAGAGAAGCAGAAGCAGAAGCTAAAAGACTTGAAAAAGAGGCTGAAGAAAAAAGGTTACAAAGAGAGGCGGAGATTGAAAATAAAAAACTTGAAAGGGAAGCTGAAGAAAGGAAGTTACAAAGAGAGTCTGATGAGAGAAAAGCAAAAATGGAGCATGAAGAAAAACTCTTAGCTTTGGAAGTTGAGAAATTAAAGGTGATGAACATGGGTAATGCTAATGATGCAAATAAGGTCTCAGATAAGACTAATGCAAGCACTTTCAAGCTTAATCTACCACCATTCAATGCTTCCATCGACGATATAACATTCTATCTGGACAGATTTGAAACTTCATGTAAAGTACATAACATAGATAAATCACTGCAGGTTTATCATTTGCCCATGATACTTAGAGGTGATGCTTTGAGTAGGTTAAGTATGGTAGATGAGCCTGACAAGAACAACTATGAGGTTGTCAGGGCTATATTGTTAAATAAATACCAACTTGACGAAGATGGCTATCGTCTTCAATTTAAAAATATGTTGCCAGAAACTGGAATGCAATTCTCTGAATTCATTTCAAAGATACGTCTTACTTTTTCACGTTGGGTGGAGCTGTCTAAGACAGAAAAAACTTATGAAGGACTTATAGACTTAATACTTAGAGACAAAGTCATGTCTTCTGTCAATGAGTCTTTCCTTGCTTTCCTTCATGAACGTAAACCTAAAACAATAAAAGAAATGGAAGATTTCTGTAGCCAGTATATAACTGCGCATCCTCACGTAACCATTGGTAACGCTAAAGTAAAAGAAGGTCTGCCAGCTGCTTCGGCAGCACCTTATGGTCAAAACTCTAGTCATAGATTCCAAGAAAATTTTGATAGGAAAAGTAAGCGTAGTTACGGTCAAAATTATGGAAATCAATTTCAGGGTGATTCTTCTTCGAAGAATTGGAGACGAGCTGACAGTCCTCGTTATTTCCAACCTAATAATTTTAGGCATTTCAGAAGAGGATATGGTAACAGAGGCTTTTCCTCGCGTAGACCTCAAAACCAAACAAATAGATGTTCACATCAATGTGGACATGATAATAATCATGGAAACTGTAGTTCAAAACAGGATAACGGTTATAATAGAGATTCTAATAACTTCAGAGATAATAATAACTCTGATAACTTCAGAGGTAATAATAGTCGCGGTAGATCTCAATACAAAAAAAGAGATATCAGCAGGCTAACTCTGCACAACAAGAATCTCAGGGAGCCTGTAATCAGGTTGTTGATAATAAAACCTCTGACGCTGTCACTTGCTCCTCTTTTGACTTTGGGAGAGCAAACAAATGCCCCCAATGCAGTACTCTGTTCGAACCGACTACAATATCGACTTTGAGTTGTGGTCACCCTCTCCCCGCTCTTCCTGCTTCAGTTGCGCATGACGGGAGAGGTTCTCTAATCCTACATAAGGGTCTTGTTAATAATACTCCGGTCTCACTACTTTTCGATTCCGGATGCACCACTATTGGTGTTAGACAATCGCTTGTAGAACCATCCTGTGCTACAGGGAAGGTTATCAAATGTGTCACATTTGGCGGCACTCTAGAGAAATATCCTACTGCTGTAATTCACATTGCCACTCCTTTCTTTACGGGAGATGTGCATGCCTGTCTCTTACCTAATCCTATTGCGGACCTTATTATTGGTCGTATCCACGGAGTTAGGGAATGTACCCCACAGCAGATTGCTGCTTGGGAAGATGATAATATGCAAGCTACCAATGCAGTGGTTACAAGAGCACAAGCTCTACAAACACCACAAACTTCGTTGAATAATGATAATGAAGTTCATAGCCAAGATAGTACCTTGGTTATTTCTCGTGACTCGTTCATAAAATTACAAGAAGAAGATCCTGCGCTAAAAAAATTCTTCATTCTTGCGAAGAAAGGTGATCCAAATAAGGATACACAAAGAAAATCTTGGATAGCAATGAAAAACGGTGTACTTGTACGTATGGTACAAGACTCGGCTACGTCAGCACATTCGCAAATTCTTGTTCCCAAGAGTATGAGAGTGCAAATATTGCAACATGCTCATGACTCGCAATGTGCTGGACACATGGAATTTTCCCGTACAAAGTCGAGAGTCCTTGCGGCTTTCTTTTGGCCCTTTGTTAACAAGGACATTCGTATATACTGCCGATCATGTCAGGTATGTCAGGAGGTCAAATCTAGAGGACCACGACATGCTGCGCCTATCCAGGCTGCTGACATCCCTATTCGGCCATTTCAGAAAATGGCCATAGATATTATTGGCCCTTTTAAGATAAAGTCGGCCAGAGGACATCAGTTTATCCTTACATGTGTCGATATGTGCACACGTTGGCCAGAGGCTATCCCTCTAAAGAGCATATCTACTACAGATATCGCAGATGCTCTTTGGCTGATATTTTCTCGCTTGGGGTTCCCCAGAGAAATACTGTCAGACCATGGCACTCAACTCATATCTGATACTATGTCTCAAGTAATGTCTACCTTACACATTAAAAGATCTCTCAGTAGCATCTATCATCCTATGTCTAATGGGTTAGTTGAGCGTCTGAATAGAACGCTCAAGACTTTACTTGGTAAGATAACTGAAGATCATCCTCAAGATTGGGACAGGGTTTTACCCGCGGCTCTCTTTGCCTATAGAGAGGTCCCAAACGAACACACAGGATTTTCTCCCTTTGAACTTGTCTTTGGCGCGCGTCCGCGCGGCCCTATGTCTTTGTTACACGATCTCATCACTGCCGATGATATTAGTGATGACACTCAATCCTCATATGAGTATGTCATTGCTCTTAGGCAAAAGATCATTGAGGCATGCAAACTAGCAACTGCTTCATCAGAAATTGCTAAAGAAAAAGCAAGGCAGTTTGCTAACAAGAACAGATGTCTACGACAACTTTGTCCAGGTGACAAAGCATTCGTCCTACTCCCCAGTAGGGAAAATAGACTTCTGATTGCATGGAAAGGTCCATATGCAATAGTCTCACGAATTTCCGATGTTGACTATGTGGTCGATATAGATGGAAAGCATAAAACTTTCCATATCAACATGCTGGCGGAATTTCATGAGCGTCCAGACTATTTGCTGCCTATTTTCCAGGCAACGGACGATTCTTCTGTACCTCATGGTCATTACTCATCCCTGTCTGTCATACAGGATGAGGAATCTGTTTTTTCTGATGTCGATCTTCCTCTTCCAGTGGTTCCACTACATTCCATGGAATCTTGGAAAGATGTCTCCATTTCTCCTAATCTTTCTGTTGATGAACATCGTCAAGTCTCGTCGATGTTACAGACATTTAAGGATGTTCTAACCGACATCCCTGGTCACACGCATGTCATAGAACATGACATAATTCTTACCGACAATAATCCTATTAGGGTTAGGCCTTATCCTATCCCTATACACTTTCAGTCACAAGTGGAAAAGGAATTGGATGAAATGATTCAATTAAACATAATTGAACCATCTACTTCACCATATTCTTCTTCCATGGTTATTGTTCGGAAGAAAGATAAGAACATACGAATTTGCGTTGATTATCGCAAATTAAATCAAGTCACAAAGTTCGATGCTGAACCTATGCCTTTACTAGAAGATCTACTTATTAGACTTTCTAATTCTAGATTCTTCACTAAACTTGACTTGTCTAAAGGTTATTGGCAAGTGCCTTTAGCAGATCATGCCAAACCTCTTACTGCTTTCTCAACACCTAGGGGTCTATTTCAATGGAATGTTATGCCTTTCGGTCTTATGAATGCCCCTGCTACTTTCGTTCGCATGATGCGTCGAATTCTTTCTCATCGTTCAGACGTCATCGCATACTTAGATGATATCTGTCTCTTCAGTGATTCCTGGGAAGATCACTATTTGGGTTTATATGACCTACTGTCCACTCTACGTGAGTTTAATCTGACAGCAAAACCCTCTAAAGCCTATATTGGTTTTGGTGAAATCTCTTTCCTGGGTCATCGTGTTGGTCATGGTCTCTTGAAGACAGAAGACCACAATACTTCGAAAATATTGAACATCTCTGTACCTAAAACGAAGAAACAAGTCCGTAGTCTCTTGGGTTTAATTCAATTCTATGGGAGATTCATCCCGAATCTATCTTCGATCATGGCACCTCTCTCAACTTTGTTGAAGAAAGGGTCGCCTAATCTGGTTCGTTGGTCTCAGGAATGTCAATCTTCCTTAGACCAGATCAAGAAAATATTTTCTTCTCCTCCCATCCTAAGATTACCTACTCTTGATAGGACTTTTGTTCTTCGAAGTGATGCTTCATCCACTGGGATCGGAGCAGCACTTATGCAGGAATATGCTGAAACTCTGCATCCTGTTATGTACATTTCTAGAAAACTAAATGCGGCAGAGAGGAACTACTCGGTTTTAGACCGTGAGTTGTTGGCTATGGTTTGGTCAATTCTCAAACTACAAAGATTCCTCCTGGGCGCACACTTCATTCTAGAAACTGATCAAAAAGCTCTTACAGCTATTCAGACTAAGAACTTGAAGAGTTCGAGATCCACTCGATATGCTATTGCTCTTCAACCTTTTCACTTCACGGTACGAGCTATCCGTGGGTCGGATAATGTGATGGCTGACATTCTGTCTAGATGCCCACATGATTCCAACTAATACTTCTGTCCTATTTCTAGATATACGACAGAGTCATAACACACCTATATTACTACAATACATTAGCACATCAGTCCTCACTTTAGGTGAACACATACTATTGTGCTTTGTTATCATCTTCTTCTGTTCCCATCTTTAATATAAGAAGAAGACTGAGTAGTTAATATAAGGGCCGAAAGTTTACTCGGCCATAATTAGTAATAATAATGTATTGTATATTATGAAACATAATGGTTGTTAAATAGAATTATATTGTTTGTATTTTCTCAGCATGTCATTGATGATCTGAGAATCTACCTTTCGGTTTTCAAACATGGAGAGTTCCCACTTTATTTGCTTACCTTAGGAACGTCAGGAGATGAGTCCTGGATCTTCATGTAGTTAATTTCATTATATACTCATATTATTACACGTTTAGATAATGTACTATTTAATATTTACTATCAGATGTGTACATCCATTCTAAAGCGGTATTAGAGTATGACACCGCAATTTAATAATGATAGTATTGCACTTGCATATGTATGTTGTATTTACATGCTAACGTAGTGTGTGTTGGTGGCACCTCCCCGATATATCTTGTGAATCAGATTTTTTATCTGTTGAGAAATATTCTCACCAGACACTTTATGTGTCAATTTAGCCTCATATTAGGCAATTTAATCCATTATCCGCACATAATTCGTGCGTTGTTAGGCCGCTTTTGGCTTTACTCTTGAATATTAACACACAAAAATGTTGCACATTTTTTTTTATTGGGAGGTTGCGGTAATGTTGCGATGAATGTTGCAACGTTTTTCGTCTATGTATTTATTTTCTAATGCATGGGAAATAACTCATGTATTGTAGTCACTTTTTTATTTCTACTAGTTGTCTAATCGTGTGACGATAGTTGCCGATAGTTGGTGTGAACGATTTTGAGTCATGTCCATATACGGAGCGCTCAGGTCGTCAGTTATTATAAACAGTTGGCAATCGCAGTGTTTCAAGATTCATTTCCTTATTAGGTTCGAATCTGTACGATTGTTCTCCAGAATATTCTTTGGTTAGTAAGTTGGCTGAACACCGGTCGAGTCGCGCTTGTCAGCGCATGTCTGGTCTTGATCGCTTTTTGCACGGGTTCCGTCCCGACATTCAGAGTGTGGCAGATGCGTGATAAGCAAGACGCGTTTGGTTTGCCAGCGTCTGTGCTTAAACTGTTCAGGAAATAATGTCCTATTCATATTGTGCCTTTGGAGATGATATATCTGTGGTGATTCTAAGTGCTGGGAAGCCTGTGAGTTATATGTTTATTTCCTGAAGTAAAGGTAATGACATTTTTGACACTTATCGATATCTTTCGAGATTGACATTTTGTTTGTAGCCCGATTATAGGAGGGTCTACGCTATGAGAAGTTTTTCGTCAGCTCACGAATCATGTTCGCTGCTACTGCATCGATGGATGCATGTCCTAAGAACTATCTGCCTGCTAAACTTACTGCATGTTCCAGATTTGATATCTTGGATAACTAAAGGAATTTGGAGGATTTTTTGAGGACATTATTGATACACTTCAGAAGACGTCCCTGTCTTGCTGAGGTTAGATTTAGGAGAGAGGATTTGATCTCCTATCATATTGATATCTTCCAGCTGTTATAGAAAGGGATGGAGATTTCCGCCTGAATAAATTTACAGCTCTATGATGTACTGATATGCATGTGATTCATCTTTACTATGATGCTGTCTACCGTCCATTGCTGTACTGACTATGTTGCTGTAACAATGACTGTTTGATTGTACCTATGATGTACCTACCTTCGCGTATACATTTTGTCATGTGGCGTCCACAATAAATTATACAAGAAAACGTCACTAGCTGTTGCAAATCTCATTGACTTTACCCATCGTGAGTTAATGTGACGTCCTGGTGTGGATTGCCCTGTTTGTGATAATAACTGTTTGAATACACATCTGCATCTTACACAAACCAGACTACAGACACCATACTACGTCTTCAACGCCATTCAACATTATGACGTTCAACAAAATGGTAGTCAACAATTATATATCACACCAAATCCGTATATCTAACCATCAATAATGAAACCGTATCTCATGGTATAAACAATCATACATAATATGGCTAAGCTGTACCTTCAATATAATCTCATAAGAAATTGCCTTTATGGCACCATCACACACAAATCATAAAGCATGGCATAACAAAGTTAATGACCCTTAAAGATCACAAGACCCCCATAGTCCATAGGTCTCTGATAAATGCACGCCAGGCCTGCCCACAGTGCACCTGCCTTTAGAGTACCTTCCCACAGCGCACCTGCCTACATTGTGCCTGCCTACAGTGCACCTTCCTACAGCATGCCTGCCCACAGCGCACCTGCTTACAGCGTGCCTGCCTGCAGCGTGCCTGCCTAAAGTATGCCTGCCTCAAGTATGTCTTTATGACACTGTGCCACATTAATACAAAACACCACATAGCATACTACAGCATAACCATGCATTGCAAAGCATTACATAATCTCTACAATCTTTACAAATTTACAAAATCCTCAGATATTCCTATCAGAATAGAACTGGGGGCGTAGGTCAGAGAAACTCAGATTTGGTTTGCATCAACCGAAACGTCCCACTAAATGCGAACCCGAAATCTAACCCTAGCTATTGCTGAACTATCAGCAGATGGTTCCGAAGCAAGGACATATACTTCTGCCTAATTGCCTTACGCGCACCCCAACTATTCGCAAAAATCACCCGTGCCATTTTAGTGTTGTTGCACAACGATACTACTTCCACAAACCTAACCTGCGCGACCTCATCGAACACTCTCCTGAAAGTGCACCAACTAGTATTCTGGGGAACGTTACGCACCCAAACTGTGCGATTATTATCGTTCGGTCTTTCATATACGTCCCTACTGCTTCTAGTCATGTCCTTCGGTACTTTCCGCGAAATATGCCTACGGTGTAACTTCTGATCATCCCCCTTGAAAGTTTGGTGATGCCGAGCCTCTGCTTCAGCTACACCTATTGCACTATGCAAACGCGTACATTGCCGACGGTTAAATCGGCAATCGGATCCTCCAGGACCAACGCGTAAACTCTACCGGTAATGAACGGAGTGTCCACCTTAATGCACGCCTGGGGGTAAGTCTCAACTTTGTCCCCGAACGTGGTGCATTTTACCGTTTTGCCTGTAAGGCAGGAGTCGTCGATGCACGATCGACGTACCCCAATTGTCGTGCAAACGGTGTCCCTCAACACTTGGACTGGTCTATTCTACATCTTGCTTTCGTGAAGAATCACTTTGCCAGTCTCGTGCACTGCCGACAGACATAGTGCCGCATGCCCACACTGCAGCACTATCCTCTCGTTTGCGTGGAACAGAGGACGGCACCCCTCACAGTCCTCGCTGTTCATTGTGTCCAGCACAACTGCGGCATTTGCATGTTCAATCAGGGTAGTGCAGCTATCAGCACTATGACTCCTGCCACCACAATTGGTACACACGCGCTCTTTCTTCTTTTCCCCGCCTGTGCTTTTGCTGGAGCCGTTTGAGGATGAAGACCCCGCATCAGAGTCAGAAGAACGACTCTCTGAGGAAGCACTCCTCTGCTTATGATATTTAGCTTTGTACCAAAACCGGTCTTCATCACGCGAGTCCTCGAAGCGTACCTGCTTACGCGTTTGGCTCTCCTCTTCGTCGCTATTACTTTTATATTGTCGGTTTTGCCACCTCGGCTGACTGTTCCTATGGGAAAATTCGCATAGCTACCTCTATATGGTCGAAACGGACTGGAGGACCTCTCATATCTCCACTCTTGACCCCTGTCTGCCTTATCTGACTGATTTCGCCCAGGGTGGCGTTGGACTTTGCCAACACTGGCATCTAAGTCTTCTGTCAGACCTGACTTCTGAATAGGTTTGCCCATATGGGCCAGGACATAATGGTGCCCCAATTGGGAGACTCAATGTCCTTTGGTTGACGTTCCAGGAAAAACGCAACCAAATCACTAGAGCACGAGGACAACACTTTGTCACGTAATATAAAGTCTAGCAAGCCATTAAAGTCCTTTGTTATCCCTTCCATTTCGATCCATCTATTCAGCAGAAGTTTGATCTTTGAGATAAAATATTCAAAGTCCTGGTCTGAACTAGGCATCGCGTTTTTAAAACGCGTCCGGTAGCCGTCAGCAGTCAGACGGAACCTCCGGAGCAGTCTCTCCTTCACTTTGTCATAATCGGCCTGTTCCTCTACAGGGAGGCTATAAAAATCTCCATCGCGGACCCCACTAGAAGTGTTGATAAAATAGATGGCCACTGATCCCTATCAGCCTTATAGGCCACACAACTTCCTCAAGTCTTTCCAAAAAGAAATCTAAACTATCAATTTTATCATTGAAATTTGGTAGGCGCAGCCTAAAAGGACGATGAGCCACACCAGAAGTTGATTTCTGACCACTCGCACCCATTTCTAACTTCTTTAATTGAATTTCCTTCTCCATCATTTTCTCTTCCAGGGCTATTCTCATTCTCTCCTTTTCCAACTGTAACTTTTTATCTTCCTTCATCTTCTTTTCTTGCAATTCGAACTCTCTCTCTCTTTCCACTCATTTTCTTCTTTCATCTTCCTTTCTTGTAACGCCTTATCTTCTTTCATCTTCCTTTCTTGTAACTCCTTATCTTCTTACATCTTCCTTTCTTGTAACTCCTTATCTTCTTTCATCTTCCTTTCTTGTAACTCCTTATCTTCTTTCATCTTCCTTTCTTGTAATTCGAATTCTTTTCTTTTGAGCTTCAGCTCCTCAGCTCGAGCATCTCTTAGAGCATTTTGTTTCTCAATTCTCTCCATCTCTTCCTTCTCTTTCAAAGCTTTTTGATTCTCTACTGAATGGAATTCTGCCTTAGCAAACTCCACTAATTATTTTCCTGTGTACCCGGCTGCCTGGCCTATCCGCATGCAAGTATCAATGTCCATGATGTACATTAGTAGTTCTTACAATATCATATACTATAATGTCTTGCTATACATTTTCTATGCAATTACTCAATTGTATATATTGCACTTAATTCAGCAGACAAATTTCTGCTTACAATAATATTCATTAATAATAATGGTAAATAATGATATCACTTCTTCAATATACACATAAATATCACCTCGTAGTTTATTATGTAAATATGATTCACCTTTACGTTATAGTCACAATAAAGACTCACTTAGCCTCTTAGCTATCTTATCACCACATGTGAGAATCAGGTCTTTTAGACCACTTATTCTCACTTATATACTCACTCAAACTTACAGTAGACGATAGTTGTGTAATCACAACTTCCTTGTACTTTGACAACAATATATCAACTTATAATAGTCGATAGTTCAATGATAACAACTTATGAACCTCTATGGTGCTATTACACCCCTATATCCACTTAGTCACCAATTATATTTATTTCACAGTCTTTACTGGCACCCACACTGGTGCTATATTCAAATAACACTTCAGTTATTATTATCCTGAATAATCTCTGTTATGCAAGTACTACCTATGGCAAAATGACACAAATGAAGACTACACAAATGAAGGAACCATACACATCACACCACGAAAACGAAATTCCAGTCACGACGAAATAGATGATAGAACACAAAGAGAAGAGATAGATTAATATCTACAATGAGTGACTGAGCACAAACAAAAAAAAGGGATACCTGTAAACGTATTTACAAGATAGTAAGATGGGACAAGAGAACACGCCACTTAAACAGAACACGAGAAATACCTAATGTACAAGACAATATAAATACATACACCACAACTACAGCTAACACCAACAGGGGTTGGAATGTAAAGCAGGGCAGTCGCAGGAAAACCGTCTGCCAGACTCCGCCACAGAACAAACACAGCCACACCCTAAAAGAATCGGTCTAATCCAATCTTTTCATACGAGAGGCCAACACTGGATTAAACTCCCCAATACACTAAAACACCAAAGACACTACGAAAACCACACTCAACAATGAGGTGCTAGAAGCTAACTCCTGCACCAAGCACTGTCTTCCCTTCAGTAATAATAAACTAAGCAAAGTATCAATACCATTATATTATAATGTATCAAAATATATCATACAAATAACTCCAAACTACAAAAAAAAAAAACCACAGAGCAAGATCAAATTAACCAACAATCAGCATACAATCAAACAAACTAAGTCATACTTGTACAATGAGAAAAGACAAAACAAAAGGAAAGAAAACAATATCAAATTAAGAAGCACATATAGAACACAGCACTATACTATACAACAAGACAAAGTAACTGATAGATAGAATCAGTAAGAAAGACAGACAATACCATGAAATAATTAGAAGAAAATCAAGAAAATATCAGTATAACACATAATACATAAACATACAAACAATAACTTAACTGAAGCTCCAACGGCGCTTGAGTAAGAAGAATCCTCAGCACTGACGAAGATGATGAACAGAACAAATAAGACTCCACACTTGAAAAAACGTAATCCAAACGAATATAGTCCAGGAATAAGTACACTGTCAAAACTGAGTGTCACGGTACACCACGGTGCTCACACAGCACTGTCTATTCTGTCAATGGAAATGTGTACTACTTCACAGTTCAGCTACACAGCTTATAACAACAGTCTCAGGTAAGTCGGCAAGGCACAAAGTACCAACACATTCACCCGTGGTTGGTCCCTTCTGCGTTGACAGCCACGTCACTAGCGTCGGCCTAGGAAGGTCATGACAGAGCAATGTCACTGGCGTCGGCTTAGAAAGGTCACGTCAGAGCAGTTCACTCCTGGGTGGGCACATCTAAACAGCAATGACGGGACTAGCAGCTCATCATGATGACTTGGGGTACCAACAACCTCTAACCGAACCCTATCAACTATAGAAACACCTACCAAACAACTCATACCACCCTAGTACCACGGTTGAACGAACTACCTCCCATCTTGCACCTGGTCATGCCGCCTGGGCCCCTAGCTAAATAGTACCAACCCCCCAAGCTCCGCTGCTCCTCCTGCATCAATGTCGCCAACAACGATCAAAACTTAGAGATGTGTCAAACTGACCCGTCTGACGCACACTGTAAAATTAGCCTGACACTTTGACAATCGTACTTAACCCTGCCAAGAAACCCTAATAAACAACTTGAAACCTAACTACACACTAATTCACCTGCAATAAACTGAAAATCTACAGAAAATAGCCATCACGATCTGCGCTGGTAAAGTAGATCAGCGCTTGCGAACGAGGTCAGGTCACGCGACCGTAAACAATACCGTTACAGACTGACTCACGTACTAACTTTTCACTGGACACTGAAAAAGGACAACAACTCACTCCTGTGAGTTGAAGAAAAAATATGAAGGCGCCAACACAGTGGCGTTACCAGCCTTCTAACACGTTTTGTGTACAATAAATTATTGCCTATTTAAGGCAAACACAGGCTCCACGGCCTTGCTATCAATATTATCGAATTAATACTGTCAGCTAGCTGGAAATACCACTGTAACATACAGGCCTTCATGGCCAAGAAAATAGTCCGCAATAAATATGAGCCAATTAATAGAAAATCACAGGCCCCATGGCCTCTAACTTACCGGACAAGAGCGCCCCAGATGTCTGGAGAACTGGGAATTAAATATACAAATTACAGACCCACGGCCTTTAGGCTCAACTCACAATCGGACGATGGCCCCAGATGTCAGAGAACTAGAATAGCGTGGATTTACCATCTTCATCACATGAATATATTACCACCAACAATAGTAAGGCTCAGTTGCTAGAAGTACGACCACACTACACTAGCTGACACAAGCTCACCATAACACCGGTAACACCGAAATCAGGTACTGACCCTTTAGTGAAAAAACTGTACACACACAACAATACGCAAGACAATGCAATGGAGGATGCCTAATAGCTTGCCAAAACACTGTAGCACAATATAATATCAAAATGACCATTAACAAGACTCAATCAGTGGCTACACTATACTATTGCTCACGGCGACATCCATTCCTGAAACGACGCAATACATAACTGCACTAATATTATCATAAGTACAATCCAGGAGAAAAATCACTAGAATCCGCAATCTCTATCTAGTAACAAACCAACTACTCCTGATCACATAAAACGCAAGAAGTATGAACAAAATTGGCATCCATATAATTTCCAGCAAAACTGCTGACAAAAAAACCAACAACGATCCGACAGGCCGGCGGACATATCTAGAATGACTTTGCGCCAAAAAGGTCCCTCTGAGCTTACGTTCTAATCGAAACTGGCCGAGCAGGTTTTTAAAGGATGAATAGCAGTGTTGCTACTCTACAGGGTAACCAGTATAGAATTTAGTGAATGTCTATCTTGTGACATAGACCAAGAAGCACATGGAGAAGAGAGCTGGAAACAGAGATGAAAATGACGAGGAGAACGTGGAAAGAACTTGAGATGATGACACGTGACAGGAAGACTTGGCATATGTTTGTTGAAGGCCTATGCTCCTTTGGGAGTGAAGGGTTATGAAAATGAATGAATGAATATATGTCATGCCAGTTTCCGTCTATTATCGATCATGTTTACACTTACAACTCCATAATATCTCATAGGTAATCTCTTTAAAGATGGATAATTATTCTTCCGACACGTCTTGCCCGGAATCGATTATGACATTCACCCAGCCCAACAAACATTGACAATAACTTGGTCCGATAGGTACATTCCCAGCGATAAGATAATGGGCTGTGGTTATGCCATGGTTGATTAATTATTAATCGGCCTCATTCATGCACGGGCTGGCAGGAAAACTGGTTACACATTAGTAAACTAGTCTTCTCACTACCGATCCCAGGTGTCAATATGGGTTCAAACGCAAGGGATTGATTACCCTAATCAGAAAAAGGTGGTCGCTGAAGTCCCGACATAACAAAAATTGAAGGAAGGGAGTGTAAACAATGAATCGAAAATACCAAATACTGTCAGAGTTGGGAACAACGAAAATGAAGAGCACACAATGAATTATAGGATGACACAGTTAAATGTGACGTTCGAGGTTATTCTGTCACAACACCCTTGGAGACACATACATGCACTTGGATTGATAACCAGTATGCGAGTTCATTTACTTGGAGATTGTCGTATAGTAATGTCGCGGGTATGGATAAATAGAGAATGTCTGTGTGTAGACAGAGTATGAATGAGTAATATAAAATAGAGAAAATAGAGTCACTAATGAAATTATGGGTAGAGATATGACTTCTGGGGAGTAGTGAGATATGTTCTGAACCCTACAGGGCTACTTCTCCACCATACTGCGATTTGTGTTTGTATAGGTCAATCTCTCACCCGTACTCCAAGACTAACTAGAATAATTTACTGTAGAAAGGACACACAGCATAACATCAAGTGACAGTTAGAAGAGAAGAGAGTCTGACGACAGATAAAAAAATACATGTTTATTAAATGAAAAAAACACAACATCAGGAAAAAAAGTAAAACCTTCATTAACTCTGAAGGCTAGAAATTCACAGTCACAGAAAAATCAACTACCGCACCACTTCGCTCAACCACACTAGCCAATGCTTCCGTCTCACACCCACATTAACACCCAGATACTTTCTCACTACTCAGGGTATCTAAATAACAGGGGCCCCCATTCTTCGGTGATGAAAACGGCCCCTCCAGTCTTGAGCAAAATATTCCTGGTAAGTAAGTAATCCATAACTAGGAAAAACCTAACACAGTTCCTTCCAATTTTTATATTAAATGATGTGGAGATAAGCTCCCAAAGGAACAGCTGTTAATTTAATTCAAGCGTACACCTACTTTCCACGGCGCGGATGAAAGAGAAAGCACTTGTGAAAATATCCGCCCTCACTGCTAAAACTAAATTGCCGAGCAATAATGACCTCTGCTTGTACAACGAATATACCTTGTAGATATGAGGGCCCCAAGGGATGCGCCTCTATTTGTTGGATAAAAGTGACTTGAGCGTCAGGTAGATGAATATTACTGGCAAGTTGAAGATCCTTCTACATAATACTCCAATCTACTCCGGGTTCGTTGTTGCCAATGGGTCTGACGGTGTTGCCGATACGACTCAATGGC
Organism: Oreohelix idahoensis; assembly: GCA_024509875.1. Classification (NCBI taxonomy): domain Eukaryota; kingdom Metazoa; phylum Mollusca; class Gastropoda; order Stylommatophora; family Oreohelicidae; genus Oreohelix; species Oreohelix idahoensis. The sequence continues at coordinate 109,933 of JAMPIV010021860.1, forward strand.
AAAAGTGGCAGCCTGTCTCGCGGGAGATGAATATCCTGCTAACGGCTCCGAGTAAGTACTCCACAATGACCGGGCGCAGTCGGTCTGACGATATTGCACGAAGAATGAATGATGATGCCAACAGACCGTAGGCACTTGGCTATCTATTAGCAGTAGATATATTAAAGACAAATAACTGTGCTTCTCTATGATGCGGAATGCTAGAGACTTACAGAGAAGGAAATGTCGAACTTGTCTTATTTTCACAGAACATGGCTAAGAAAAATTCATCGAATCTTTTAGCCGAATACCATCACCAACCAAGATCTGCTTACTCATAGCAAGCAAGAAGAAATGCACACCATCATAGCAGGCAGACGCTGGAGCTGCCTTGACTATGTATTCAGAAAAGACCCCGATGCCATCACACGAACAGCTATGCTATTGCCCCCTGAATGAAAACGAAAGAGAGGCCGACCAAAAAACAACTTGGCGGAGGACTGTGGAGGCTGAGATGCAACGAATGAACCAGAGTTGGGGCACTATACGAAGGATAGCCACCGACTGAGCAAAGTGGAATGAATTTGCTGTTGCCTTACAAGACGCCATCAGGCGTGATGGGCACTGACTGCTTCGACGTTCGACGGCTAAGGATCAAAGAAAGAAGAAAGAAGATCCAGAAAATGCCAGTTGGGCCCTTGGCGACGTAAGGTGCCTGTAACCACACATGTTTTTGCTATGTGGGAGATTCGTTTTAAAGTTACTAATGAACTATTAAGATATTATAACTGATGACTGGTCTTGGAGATTGAATAAATGGTGATGGGTGTTTCTTTAATGGTCAAACTGTTCATACGCCCACACAGAGCAGAACAGTAATTCTTATATCACGCGAATGTCAAAATATCAAATTCTGTAAGACTAACATACCACTGCTACACACGAGATACTGTTAGTGAATTCAATCTGTTTGTTGACCTAGATTTCCGCCACCCAGGCTATTTATGGTCATGCGTTACTACCGTCACGCCTACTGTTCTCCTACCGTGTTAAATATTGTAGTGAGTGTGCGTGGGTACATTCACACGCCACAGATACGCACGTACAAGTCGTGGAACTGCAGGTGACATTTAACCTAGTTTATTGTCACAATACGTTCATATGAAATACACATAGTCAAACATAACTCACAACAAGAAAGTACTATAGTCACACCTCCACTTCTCATAATCATTAGCGCTCTACAACATCAACACTAGATCCTCTCAGCAACGGTCGGCATCACCGTGCTAATGTAATAAATAATGGCCTCCTTAAATATGCTTCATCAAAGACGCTCTCAACATTGGCGCTCTAATATAATATGGATCCTCTCAGCAAACGGTCATCCTCGCCGTGCTGACAACATGAATAATCATGGCCTCCTTAAATCTGCTCAATAAAGACGCTCTCAACCTTGGCGCTTTAATGTAGATATGGATCCTCTCAATAATAACAATGGCCTCCTCAGATATGCCTCATCAAAGATGCTCTCAACCTTGGCGCTTTAATGTAGATATGGATCCTCTCAGCAAACGGTCGTCCTCGCCGTGCTGACAATAATAAATGGCCTCAAACGATGTTTCAAACATCAGCATTATAATAAATAGACAATGGATCCTTTTCCCAGCAAACGGTTGTCCTCACCGTGCTATCAATAATAAATGGTGAATACTCGCGGCAATTTCTCGCAAGACGGCACTCCCTGGCAGTCTGCAGTAATCTCGCCTTCACTCATCTTGACATTTATATAGTCAAACATAAGTCCTGGATCCTTACCTCTTCAAAAATACTCACAAACACAATTCTCCAATAAACTCAGGAATTATAGGCCTACACAAATAATGGCCTCTATAACTTTTGCACTGCGCAGGCATACTCAAAACACACACTGTAGGACCGACCTCTCCCGTCGGTACCCAAAAGCAGACTGATATTAGTTCACACACTAGACCCGCCAAAAAGACACGAGACTCGGTTGTTTAAAAAACACAACTCAGTCTCGATAATTGCATGGGCTAGTCACACGAGCTTACTCACAGCTCAAGACAGTTCAGAGAAAAAAAAACATCTCCGCGATTTGAACTGACCAGTGTTCGACCCGCTTACCGAATTGGAAACTTCTCGATCACACGAGGGAATTCCCCTAATACTATTTTAACTTAACATCAGCTTAACCAAGCAACGTAACCCGCAATCGAATCTATTCGCTTAACATTTTCAAGATCACCTCCCTTTGATAATATTTACTCTGTATCAGTTGCCACACCGCCCGATAAAAATAATGATTTATCATTTTTTTTGAAAATTTAAGTCCCAAAAATTTAGAGATAAATGAAATTATATCATATGGCTACCAAAAAATATACCTATAACAAATGAAAATAGTACATCTACCAGAAATATCAGCAATAAATGTAATATTACAACCAAAGCATCACACATAATCAATCAAATATCCCAATGAATGTTACCGATGTAAATTACAACAAAAGCATCAATCATAATACAAGCATACAAAAATTAATCTTAATAGAACACTAAGCTAAGTACATTTAGTACAAGCAACAACCAATAGAAAGTGAAAGAACAAGATCAAGCAACAGAAGAATGATCTGTAGTAAAGGAAAGTAAGAAATCGGAAAATGAGAAACAATCAACAATAGCACAAGATAACCAATAAAGAAAAACAATTTCATGCACAATAAATACAAATTTACCAAAATACTAGTTACATTATACTAAGTTATATAATTAACTCAAGAATACAATGAATGAAAGTATAAGTATCGAAAGAAGAAGAAGTATACAAGTAGAACGAAGAGAAACGAAGATGTGATACAGAAATATAAACAAGATATGAACACATATCGAAAGACAACAAAAAGATAGAATGAAATGAAGGATAGTCAACAAAGACGAATGGAAAGCAAAGGTATGAACGCATAGAAAGTCAATTACAATACATACTAATAAATGTTTAGATCAGACAATATCTTTCAAAAATTAAATACAAACATGATTACAAGGCACAAAACAAAATGTCAAAGTATATCCATACTAACAGCACAAAACGAATAATTCATAACTAACCAAAGTCTAATAAGTAATTTAACTAAGTTACAAAAGTTATACTTAATTGAAAATAAATTATAAACCTTACACAAACAAATAATAGCATTTGCGATAACTAAGTTTTGACCTAACGCAAAATCAACCGCTAAATAATAAAAATACATCATAATATCAAATAAGACAAGTTTCAGAAGAAGTAATATCCCTTTCAATCATAGGGCACACAAAAATAAATTACAATGCCAAAAAACAATTTTTTTTTCCAAAATTACCATACAAAATATTTCAGAACGATAAGTTATCAAAAAATAAAATTATTATTTAAGTAATTCTAAGTCATAACTAATAAACTGACAATGAAATTAGCTTTTAACAAAATGAGAGAAGCATAAAATATCTTATCTCTAGACAAACACTTAAATCAAAACATGTAAGTTTTTCTTTTTTCCAAAAATACATCACACAAAAAAAAACACCTAAGAAAAATACGATGTCATCTGTATATCAACTTACCAACATACAAACATAACATAATGTATATAAAGCATGTATTATAACAATCCGTCTATATTGTTTAAACAAACAATAGTTTCAGGTGTGTCTATCAATTTTACAAAAAAGTTCAATTTAATTTATAAGTTAATTCTGATTGACAATAGCGTTGAGCTTCAGTGTTATTTAACTGTAAATTTATATCTTACTCAGCCTAGTATAAATCTAAAATTTAATGGTATAATAGGATATGAAAAAGAAGTTCTATAAAAATACCTGCAAAGGTTTTGTTTATCAAATTAATTTGTTACAAAAATGTTGAAAAAAATCTTATTATTTAAATTCTAGGTACTATGCTCTGACAAGATCAATGTTTCACCATATGTTAACAATTCAAATACACAATTATTTCTGATACATGCAAGATAATTCTACAAAATCATATTACACAACATAACAATAAATTTATATAATTATCCTAACAATTACAGCTACAATCCGAAAAATATACAGAAAAAATGAGCACAGGTTTGACACCGCTCACTGCATTTATCAAAAATTACACACACATTATTACCAACACATATGTTACACACAATCAAAACAGAATAGTATACAATTGCATAAAAAATTGGACTGGTACATTCGAAACAGTCATATATGTTCCACACAAAAAAAAAATATATATAACAATCAAATTATGCGTCAAAATGAACATCATAATGTTTCAAAGACATTACCAATATTTTAATACAACATCATATGATATATTATCCACAGAATACAATAACATGTACTATTCTAAAAAATAAATCAGCTGTAAAAAAAAAATATATCCCGACAATCTGTCAATAATTCTTGATCCTCCAAAAAGTGACTCGTCAGATGTATAGCGAGACGCTCATAGGTTCTGCTTGATAGATAATCCACATTCTTCACGAATAATGTCAACAAGTGCGCCAACTCATCACAACGTCGCACGCTACGAGACAATACAAATGAAAATTTCTATTAATCATCTGTTAGATTTAATAAGGAAAACGGAAAATCAACTTTCACGTTTACCTATCCCTTGGGGTGGAGTAGAGTCTTGGCCCCTTTTCACACACCTCAACAAGTCCTCCTTAAACGATGTAAACATCACAGAAGGCTTAGCGATCATTTGACCGTAACGAAAGTTCATCCTTGTTGTAGGCTGAAAAAAATTACTACGTTCACAAGAACGAGATGACCTTTCGACACCACTAGTGTGACAATCAATAGTGTTATTACTTTGCTTGTTAATAACTTTGCTCTCATGTGGAGTACAGCTAACCTGGTTACAATTTCTATAATTGCTGTTAAGAACATTGTTATTTGTTCTATTGACACAGTTGTACTGTTTTACATCCCAGTTAGCATAATTACAATTAGCATTACCTCTTGGATAAAAATATCTACTAGATACAAATGGCTTTTTATCAACAAATTTATTACCAGATTGACACTCTTTAACATAATTATTTCCACTATAATTTCTAACACTCTCAGGATCACGATACTGTGATCTGTCAAATTGTTTCTTGTTTTTAGACACAGAAACATTACTATATGAAGAACTCCTTTGGTACATTTTAACCTCAGGGTTATTTCTCCTATCAAAAGTGTTTTTCACTTTGTTTGTGGCAGTGTGTTTAAGAAATGGGTCACACTGACTTGACTGGGTATGACCGAAAGATTTAACCATATCTTTATTGTTTTTCACAAAATATGTTTCCTTCCTGGAATAAGGAGTGCTATATTTTTTCCCATCAGGGTTCTCAATTAATCCCTTGTTTGTTTTTAACATCTTGAATTGAAATTTATTATTAATTCTTTTGTTATCTACAGGGTTGTCTAATACTGTAGATTTTCCTTTGCTAGCTTGCCGCCAGGAAAAAATATCGCTAGAATCATCGGCATTGCGTTGAAAGTTATATTTCCCTCGGAAAGATTTCTGTCCACCATTCTTAACTTTAGAGTCCGCAAAAAGTGTATAGGACTGACTTTTTGCTTTATGTCTTTCACTGTCAACACTGACAGAAGACCACCTTTTTTTCTTTAAGAGAATGTCAAGTAGACCATCTATTCTCATTCTGGCTTCTGAAATTTGAATATCCTTAAGTGCAATCTGCTCACTTAATTTATTATTTAAACTTTCAGCTCTTAAAACTTTAAAGCTTTCATCTGCTAGCATATTTTCAAACTTAGTGACTTTCTCTTTCTCAACCATCAACTCTACTAATGTCTCTTTCTCATACTGTTCTCTATTTGATCTCAAATGAGTCAATTCTAGTTGTAGAGACTGAATCTTAATATCATCATTGCCATTATACATAATCTCATCATTCTTCTTAAGGGGTACAATATTCATGTCCTTAATTTCTTCTTCTTCTTCGATCCTTAACCACCGACCGTCAAAGCAGTCAGTCGCCATCACGCCTAGTGGCGTCTTGTAGGGCAACAACAAATTGATTCCACTTTGCACGGTCGGTGGCCATCCTTCGTACAGTGCCCCAACTCTGGTTCATTCTTTGCATCTCAGCCTCCACAGTCCTCCGCCAAGTTGTTTTTGGTCGGCCTCTCTTTCGCTTTCCTTCAGGGGTCCAAAGCATAGCTGTTCTTGTGATGGCATCGGGGTCTCTTCTGAGGACATGACCAACCCAGCTCCAGCGTCTGCCAGCTATGATGGTGTGCATGTCCTCTTGCTTGCTACGAGTAAGCAGATCTTGGTTGGTGATGGTATTCGGCCAAAAGATTCGGTGAATTTTTCTTAGGCATGTTGTGTGAAAAGAGGACAATTTTGACATTTCCTTCTCTGTGACTCTCCAGCATTCCGCACCATAGAGAAGCACAGAAAGCACGCAACTCTGGTATAATCTTAATTTTGTGCTTGTGCTGTATTGGGAGGACTTCCAGATGTTATTTAGGCTAAAGAAGGCTGTTCTTGCCTTATTCATTCTGATGTTGATGTCTTTGCCTGCCCCACCGTCTGGTGTTACTATGCTTCCTAGGTATGTGAAGGTATCTGTCTGTACCAGTTGCTGATTCCTTACTGATATGGGCTCAGGGTTGCTCACATTGAGCGTCATGACCTCAGACTTCTTTAAATTGATGTTCAAGCCCACCTGCTGGCTAAATTTATTAAGTCTATCCGTTTTTTCCTGGATGTGTTGATGTGAATGTGCCAGCAGTGCAATGTCATCTGCATATTCCAGATCTTCCAATGTAGAAAATGTAGTCCATCTTATTCCTCTTGGACTGCCCTCTGTTGTCTGGCGCATCACCCAGTCTATGACTGTTAAAAATAGAGTGGTTGATAAGGGGCATCCCTGTCGTACTCCTGTCTTCACCTCGAAGGTTAGGTTGCTCTGCCCAACACTACACGTAAAGTTGGCATAGAGGCTTTTTATGATTGACACTATGCAGCTTGGAATTCCATAAGCCCTCAGTATTTTCCATAAACTGTCCCTATGTATGCTGTCAAAAGCCTTTTCAAAATCAACAAAATTTATGTAAAGCTGTCTTTGCCATTCTGAGCACTGCTCTATAATGTTCCTGAGAGTGAATATATGGTCTACACATCTTCTGTTCTTTCTAAATCCTGCTTGTTCTTTCCTCAGTTTGTAGTCTACTGCCTTTGAAATTCTCTGTATAATTATCCTGCCTAGTATTTTGCTGGGAACTGAGAGAAGAGTGATTCCTCTCCAATTATTGCAGTCTGAAAGATCTCCCTTCTTGGGCAATTTGACAATTATTCCTTTGTTCCACTCTGATGGTGTTGTCCCCGTTTTCCACACTTGTGCAAATAGTGGTTCTAATAGTTCTGCTGCTAGCTCAGGGTCTGTCTTAAATAGCTCTGCATTTAAGTTATCATGGCCCGGAGCTTTACCGTTCTTTAACCCTTTGATTGCTGTGATGATTTCTTCTTTTCGTGGAATGTCTGTATTTACATCTAGATCGTTTTCAGCCTCAGGAACATTCAATTGTGTCTCTGGTATTTCCTTGTTCAGAGTTTCTCTGAAGTGCTCTGCCCATCTTGTTTCCTGTCCCTCTGCTGTCTTGATGAGATTTCCTTGCTTATCTCTTACTAATGTAATATTGTTTGCACCTTGTTTTCCGCTGATGAATTTAGTTATTTTGTATACTGTGCTTTGTTCATTTCTCAGTGCTGCCTCTTCTGCCTGTTTTGCAAGATCGTCTAGGAAATTCCTTTTGTTGGCTCGGGTTTGGCGTTTAACTTCCCTGTCCAGTTGACTGTACTGTTCGCTATATAGTTGCTTTAACCTGGGGGACTTCGCTTCTGTTTTCTTTCTTTTCATTTCCTTTCTCATCTTTATGGTGTTTAGTGTTTCTGGTGTTATCCAGTCTTGCTTCTTCCTTTCCTGGAATCCTAAGCATGATTTGCTACTTTCCTTATATATTGTTGAAATGGTGTTGAAATTCTGGTCTATATCATCAGTCAATGTCTTTTCCTGGCTTTTGGCAAATTGATATCGTTTCTTAATGTCGGCCGCAAAAGCTTTTCTGGTAAGGGGTCCTTCAATTTGCTGATGTCAAACCTTTTCTGTGTAGTTACAGTTGGTCCAGCCCTTCTTAGTTTCACTTTCAGTTTTGCTACTACTAAATGGTGATCACTTCCCACATCTGCACCTCTTCTTACCTTCACATCTTGTAATGCATGTCTCCATCTACCGTTAACCATGATGTGGTCTATCTGGTTTCTGTCCCGACCATTTGGTGATTCCCATGTTAACTTGTGAATTTCCTTATGTGGGAAAAGTGTTCCTCCAATGACCAGGTTGTTAATGCTACAGAAACTTATTAGCTTATCCCCATTTTCGTTTGCTATTCCGCTGCCGCATTTCCCCATTGTTCTTTCATTATATGTATTGTGTGTACCAACTTTCGCATTGAGGTCTCCCATTACTATAACAAGATCATATCTAGGTGTGTCCTCCATTTCTTTCTGCAGTTGTTGATAGAATTCATCCTTGACCTCCTCATCGCTATCATTCGTTGGTGCGTAGCATTGTATTATTGTAGTGTTGGTGAATCTCCCTCTCAATCTCAATCGTATCAGTCTGTTGTTGATGGGTTTCCATTCCAGTAATGTCCTTTCTATCCCTTTCTGTAGAATAATGGCTACGCCTTCACTGTGCTGTCCATCCTCTCTTCCAGAGTAAAGTACTGTTTCTCCTGTTGCTGTTTTAACTTTTCCTGCCCCTGTCCATCTGCTCTCGCTTATCCCCAGGATGTGTAACCTATAGTTTCTCATTTCTGCCGTGACCTGTCTTAGTTTACCTGTCTCGTACATTGTCCTGACATTCCAAAATCCTATTCTTGTATCCTGTTTTGCGGTCAGGACATCCGTTTTCATGTCAGTGGCTTCCTTTCGGCTTTCACCACTGACAGTCATACGAGCCACAGACTCCGAATGTCCATCCCGCAGCAAAGTTTGTTTATTTGATGTTGTTTCCGTAACTTCATTATTTTTTTTACATAGACAGGGGTGTCAGCCCTATGCTAAAACCCCCAACCTGGAGGACCAGGGTACCAGCTTTTGTCTGACCCCTACCCACACAGACCAGTCCAGCTTGGTTGAACCTACCAGGAGTAAAACTCCCACTGGCATATCTCTGGGGATTGTCAGGGTACGCAAGCTGCCATACCGCTACAAGGTATAGGTACCATTGATGGCAGATGTCCTTAATTTGATCACTGAGAATCTCATTATCATGCCTCACCTCATGAAGCATTTTTATATAAGTTTGCTCATGTTCATTGTTCTCCATTTTCAATTTGTCATATATTTCTCTCCTTTCTTGAAGTTCCTGAGTTAGATTTCTAACTTCACTATTGTTATCCTTAATCTGAGTTTCTAACTCTTTGATTTTACACAATGCTACACTCAATGCTGTTTGAGTACTAGCAAGTTCTGAGTTTGATTTGCCTAAATCATCTGTAAGTTTAGAGACTTTTTCATGTAACTCTCTTACTTCAGCAGTACATTCTATGAAACTTTCCCTTTGCTCTAGGGTACTCTGTTTTATATCCAATTGCTTCTTCTCTTCTAGCATCCTTTTCTTATACCTCTCATCACTTTCATGAATTAGCTTTTCACATATCAATCTATTTATTTCAGACTCAGTCAGCTCACGGTCTCCAAATCCTAATAGTTCACGGTATTTTTTTCCCTCAGGATCTGTATCATATTCCATAGTGACTTACTTACTTAGACAACTATATATGTATTAATTAAACTTTCACCTCACCAAGCCAATTATCTTTTTAAGAAATTGCAATTATTTCTTAATTACTGTACACCAACTTCTGTTATAGTACCTATATATAGCATACATTATCTATGCATCAACATATTCTACATCAATCGATACCATTATCGACAACACAACGACAATTATCAACAGAATAAGTGATGGATAGTATAGGCAGACTTGCTGAAATGCAGAAAAGTGGCACAATCTACACAGAACAAAATCACTTGTCTTAATAATACTTCTGTCCCTTTCGCCAACACACCAGATATCACAAAGTTCTGCAGATAAAACCGTTCCAGCGCAGAAAGGTACACAAACTAGACTTTCTTCTCTTCAGGTTCTTGCCAAAGTGTAGAATGCGCTCAACACAGCATCAGCACACAGGAAACGCAGCACAGCAACCTCCGTGACTTTTGACTTGAGATAATCTGCAAACGACTCCTCAAAAACACTTCACATTTAGTTAAACTTGACTGTCTCTCAACAACCTGTAAACTTCCCACTGATATATTATACCGTGTTGGACACAGTTAACAAACTAGGTCGAGGACTATGAAGCAATGCGAGGATACATAAGCCACGCCCACTTAGAGCTCTCCTATCACGCGAACTCCATGGATTTCATTCCGTTAAATAAACTGGCCCACAACTGTAACCGTAAAGAGTTACTGATGGGTTATTAATTATTATACACTGATGACTGGTCTTGGAGATTGAATAAATGGTGATGGGTGTTTCTTTAATGGTCAAACTGTTCATACGCCCACACAGAGCAGAACAGTAATTCTTATATCACGCGAATGTCAAAATATCAAATTCTGTAAGACTAACATACCACTGCTACACACGAGATACTGTTAGTGAATTCAATCTGTTTGTTGACCTAGATTTCCGCCACCCAGGCTATTTATGGTCATGCGTTACTACCGTCACGCCTACTGTTCTCCTACCGTGTTAAATATTGTAGTGAGTGTGCGTGGGGACATTCACACGCCACAGATACGCACGAACAAGTCGTGGAACTGCAGGTGACATTTAACCTAGTTTATTGTCACAATACGTTCATATGAAATACACATAGTCAAACATAACTCACAACAAGAAAGTACTATAGTCACACCTCCACTTCTCATAATCATTAGCGCTCTACAACATCAACACTAGATCCTCTCAGCAACGGTCGGCATCACCGTGCTAATGTAATAAATAATGGCCTCCTTAAATATGCTTCATCAAAGACGCTCTCAACATTGGCGCTCTAATATAATATGGATCCTCTCAGCAAACGGTCATCCTCGCCGTGCTGACAACATGAATAATCATGGCCTCCTTAAATCTGCTCAATAAAGACGCTCTCAACCTTGGCGCTTTAATGTAGATATGGATCCTCTCAATAATAGCAATGGCCTCCTCAGATATGCCTCATCAAAGACGCTCTCAACCTTGGCGCTTTAATGTAGATATGGATCCTCTCAGCAAACGGTCGTCCTCGCCGTGCTGACAATAATAAATGGCCTCAAACGATGTTTCTAACATCAGCATTATAATAAATAGACAATGGATCCTTTTCCCAGCAAACGGTTGTCCTCACCGTGCTATCAATCATAAATGGTGAATACTCGCGGCAATTTCTCGCAAGACTGCACTCCCTGGCAGTCTGCAGTAATCTCGCCTTCACTCATCTTGACATTTATATAGTCAAACATAAGTCCTGGATCCTTACCTCTTCAAAAATACTCACAAACACAATTCTCCAATAAACTCAGGAATTATAGGCCTACACAAATAATGGCCTCTATAACTTTTGCACTGCGCAGGCATACTCAAAACACACACTGAAGGACCGACCTCTCCCGTCGGTACCCAAAAACAGACTGATATTAGTTCACACACTAGACCCGCCAAAAAGACACGAGACTCGGTTGTTTAAAAAACACAACTCAGTCTCGATAATTGCATGGGCTAGTCACACGAGCTTACTCACAGCTCAAGACAGTTCAGAGAAAAAAAAACATCTCCGCGATTTGAACTGACCAGTGTTAGCCCCGCTTACCGACTTGGAAACTTCTCGATCACACGAGGGAATTCCCCTAATACTATTTTAACTTAACATCAGCTTAACCAAGCAACGTAACCCGCAATCGAATCTATTCGCTTAACATTTTCAAGATCACCTCCCTTTGATAATATTTACTCTGTATCAGTGCCCCAAAATCAGAGTCAGAGACAGAAAGCACGAATTACAGATTTGTGACCATTCTCTGAAAAAATAAACATGTCAAAATAATATTTTTAACCACTGTACATCCATCTCTAATGTTTACAAACTAATTCCCCCCCCCCCCTCATTCTTCAGCTAGATCATCCCACAACACTTCTTTCGTTCGACGCAGAATCAGAACACACTACCATATTTTCCCATTTGCTCGTGCCTCGTAACTATATACACAGGTAAACTCAGCCATGCGTTAACACTGATTCAGCCGCGCGAAGACTTTTTACTCGCGGCGACTGAGGCTAATTATTCACCCCCACTTGTCCCCGTATTCACTGAGAAAGCAGACGAAACCAAACATTAAGCACTCAGCATTTTAAATATAAACTTTGAGAACTGAGCGAGTGCCCAATTGATATTTGCCCAACATTAGAATTACCGCTAGGTAGAATTACAACAATAGCGGTGCAGTAAAACCCACTATATATAATGTAGCAAAAATCTTTTACAGAATTATACATACACATATTAAAATGGGAAAACGCCAAATAAAATATACATCGGCTCCCTCTTCTTTCTTTCAATAAATCATTCTCTTTGGAGTTAACTCTCAGTGTAGTTTAACTGGTATCGTGCTTAAAAAAAACAGAACTCCCGGTCACACAAAAATTGCTTTACTTAAAGAAATATACATTAAAGATGACATAACGTTACTCGGGATCACGACTATGTATAATTAAGCTAGAACCCCAATAACTAACTTAAACAAAGATGATGTACTTACCATGCAAGGAATGCGATGTCCGCACTACAACTATTTATAGCTCTCAACTGTACAACAATTTTGCTAGGCAGCAAGGATCCCACTAGAGACGAATGATAAAGAACGTTAGGGATATAGCTCTTAAATAGTAAGATAGAGCCTGCAGGCGGCTTCCGTTGTGCAATGAGATATAACAACTCCTGACGTAAGACCTACTGGGAGAGTCCCCGGTTGCCTCAAGACGGGGGGAATTGACGTATTATAACGACACTTTCCTCGTTCTACGAGCTACTTGCGTACAGGATGAAAAACCCCAAGTCGGCATAAAATAAACGACGGACAATTTCTACGGTGTAGCGAGTAAAAAAAAACATGCCTTGTATTCTTCGAAACCGGGTCAGTGTACCAACCAAACAAAAATTAAGAGCTCGCAGAAGACGATCGATATTGTATTATGGCGTCTGCTCGGAGAACAAAACTGTACAAAGTGCAGGTTAGATTTAGGTGTATTTCAGGATAATGCATTATTAGAACGTGATGGAAGTTGGTTTATTTTTCCTAAGGATAAGTCCAGTTGTCAAAAACCTAATATTGTGGATTTATGATAACACCAATACTAATGATAAATAAGGCTCGTCCTTCCAAAGTTACGACCACAACATGTAATGGCTGACACAGCAAGATAACACTTTCCACAGGTACTGCCCTCTAATATGGTATACACACACAAATAAAGGTATACACTGCCATAAAAGACGTATGAATTACAATACGAAAATACATATGTCACTTGTCTTACTACCAGCTCACTCTATCAACATGGTACATTCTAGTATGCCCTACCGAATGAACACTATCGCTGACTATCGCTCACTAGCGAAACACTGTACCAATAGTACTCTCAACACATAGACACTGTAAAACTCTGTTTTCTACGGAAAATGTCCATTAGATACTATCTACATCTAGAATTATAACACATAATCCAAACAGCATGAAATATGGCAAGTACTATACTAATTCAAACATGGCATACAATGCACCACAAGAATGCTGGCTAGTGAAAAAAATATCTGCGACCTTTCTCGGCCGCTGACACGGAGGGAACTCCGTTTTGCGCCAAAACTTGTTCCTGCTTCCAGTGTTGTCATCTGATCTAAACAAACCGCTTCTGTCAGGGTTGTTAACCACCCAAGATGGCCAATCTGAAATTTCGGCGAAATAGCGCCGTGACACCGGCAATGTGCATTCCTAAGGAATAGGGGATAGAAGGAGAATTTATGGAGGAAATTGAGATTAATTGAGCCTGCACATCGAAAACTACCAAGTCGATAGACTTTAACAATTTGTAATTAATGTATATCAGAACCAATTACAGCCAAATGCATATGGATAGAAAACACTAAGTCTGGTAAATAAAAGGAGATATATCAGACAGTTATGGATAAACGAATTAAGATGCACAACGAAGCTGTTTGAAACCCATCTCGCACACCAGCGCTGAGTTTTCAGGTCGGATGGAGGGATGCAACTCTCCCCGCTCCTTTTCCGCGCTTAACGATCAGCGTACAATGTCAATTATTATTTAATGATCTATATGCGCTCTTAAACAAAGTATCGTTTGTCTTTAATAGCTATTAAATTATTAAATTTTCGGCGTCTGATAATTTAGTCGAATGAAATTAAATTATAGGTACTTACAGTATAATAAATAAGCACAATGAAATAAAACGTGAATTCAATTCTGTCACTATCAGTCGCGCCGACACTTAAAACATTTTAAAACACGTAAGCACTAATTTCTATTATCCGAAAAATCGGTATGAAAATCCCCACGAATGCTATTAACACTTAGACTATCCAACAATTCTAAGTGACAACTGATAGAAGGTTTAAGAAATTACAGTTTATATATCATTATGTTTCTCTGATCTAAAGATGATGTTAGTTTTCGCACTATTGTGTGAGTAACGGGGAATCAGAACATAATCCCCCAGATAAAAGTTTCTCGGGCGTTCGACCGCTACCAAAAGACTTATATCCGTAACGGGGTTCTCTGAGATTTTCTCTGTACGAATGCCCGCTTCTGAGATCAAAGAGCCCAAGGGGTTTCTGACTTCCGCTGAGTATGAACTTGAAACGATTCTATGTTATTCACGTGCAGCCTG
This sequence comes from Oreohelix idahoensis, assembly GCA_024509875.1. Lineage (NCBI taxonomy): Eukaryota > Metazoa > Mollusca > Gastropoda > Stylommatophora > Oreohelicidae > Oreohelix > Oreohelix idahoensis. The sequence continues at coordinate 124,963 of JAMPIV010021860.1, forward strand.
TCAGGTATGGTATGATTGACAGATAAGCTCTCGTGAGAAGACTTAGATAAACAAAACTGATTCGCTACCTGTTATGACTGGCAGGTCACGAAAGTTTGTAAACATTGCGTTAGCTCGTGTTCGCAGAAAAACAGATGGGACGAAAAGTATGCTTGTGTAAATAAATGGAAGTAGAAAAAAAATGCATGGTTTTGCTAGCAAATCATAGAACACTACGAGATTACAAAAGACTGTCATATTACTATAGGCTCTCTTTCCATTATACGTCACACTGTTACTCATATTCATGTCAAGTTCAACTCACTCAAAAGCGCATTTTATGAATCGAGAGTACTTATTCACAGTTTGATGAGTCTACCTACCAAGATCTCATAGTTTCAATATATATGATTATGTTAATCGCAATGCACTTCTTTGTAGTACAAACACTTACATTAAAGCATTAAATCAAACTATTTTATGCACGCATAAAAATGATTCTAGTGATTATTACAAATCATAATGAAAAGGATGCAACAAAAGCTAGAAACATAAATAAACGAAGTACAGGCGGGTTTTCGACCAGGTAGAGGCACTAGAGATCATATATTCAACATGAGGATCATCATAGAAAAGTGTAGAGAATTCAACGTTGACCTACATTCTTGTTTCATTGATTACATCAAAGCTTTCGATTGTGTACAACATCAGCAGTTATGGGCTGTTATTAAAAATATGGGATTTCCAAACCACCTTATACAACTCATCGCACTGCAGTACCAAGAACAACAGGCAGCCGTAAGAGTAGAGGGGGAAACATCAGAATGGTTTAAAGTACAGAAAGGAGTAAGACAAAGCTGTACCATTTCCCCTTACCTGTTTAACATTTATGCCGAGAATATCATGAGAAACGTAAGAGATGACCAAGAACACACGGAGTTTGACTCATTTAACATCGGCGGGTACCAGATCCCGGAAATCAGATATGCTGACGACACAGTCCTCCTGTCGACCAACCCAGAAGGACTTGAACAATTAATTCTGTCCACCAAAAAACACAGCGAGGCCCAGAATCTATACCTAAACACCAAGAAGACCAAAGTATTGACAACAGACAAAGTAAAGACCAAACCAGAAATTGAAATTGATAACGAAGAACTGGAAAGTGTTAATGAATTCGAATACTTAGGATCAATCATCAACAGCTCTGGCGACTGTGCAGTGGAAATTAAAAGAAGACTTGCAATTGCTTAACACAAACTAATACAGATGAAAAACCTATGGCAAGGCACAAGCAAAGAAACAAAGTTACAACTGATCAGAGCATGTATATTCCCAGTAGCAACATACGGCTGCGAGACTTGGACACTCAATAAAACAGTTGCAAAAAAGATTACATCATTCGAAATGAAATGCTACAGAAGGATGTTGAGAATACCCTGGACAGAAAAAAAGACCAACAGAGAAGTACTGCACTCACTAAACGTATAGGAACATTGCCTCCTAAATACCATCGCAATAAGGAAGCTGAAATTTTTCGGTCATATAAAAAGACATAATAGTCTGGAAAAAACAGTGATGGAAGGCATGGTCCCTGGAAAAAGGGGAAGGGGTCGACCTAGACGACGGTGGACCCAGGACATCACAGAGAGTCTGAACTTGTCTTTGGCTGATGCAGGTCGACTTGCCCAGAATCGTGATGCGTTCAGAGCAGCTGTAATGGAGACAACGTTCTGGAAAGAATACGTCACATGATGATGATAAAAAAATAAAAAAAAATAGAGACTTACTTGCAAAGTTCACTCTTGTCGGACGTTTGGGAAATAATTACATTCAGAGCCGCTACATAAAATGGATCCATACAGCTTTGAATTGCTCGACCTAGTAATCGTTGCTTTGCAAACTGACGTTTGCATTGACCTTTGGCAGTCGCCAATATCGCTATGAGGTAACGTTAAAAAAAATTAATTTATTTTTAAAAAAATACTTTATTGATGTGAAACTCAAATTATTAACAAAATGTATTCAAAAGATACAGAGATTTTAGGACAAGACTATTGATTTTGTTTTAAGCGATTAGGCCAGGATGATGATAATGCAACGTGTAAACCAAACAACTAAGTGGGCATTAATGGATGATGTAATATTCATTCTAGTGATAAACAAGAGAAATGTAAACAATTGACGGTGTACCAGAAAATATAGGATTGAATGAAAACACTGAAAACCAAATAAAATAATTAATAAAGGAGATCAAAATTATTTAAAATATTTTGGCCATGTAAAAAAATACAAAACACCTTGCCAAAGACCATAATACAAATCACAAATCAAGAAGAAAGCCCTACAAAAATTAAGATAACATCAAGAATTACGCAGGAAAGACTCTGCTAGAGGGCTCCATTATGACAACAGATAGAAGACGCTGAAGATTCATTGAAGTCAATCTTCGATTCGGAAACGTTGGACATAAAGGATGACACTAGACAACAGAAAAGAAAATATAAGCGATAGGCTTACCAGAAATCGAAACTAGGACAAACCAAACGGCGCCATCGACTTGACTTACTCTGACAGCACATCGTGAAAAGACGCCCAGTCAATTCTGCACCCCAAAAAAAGTGCATTATTGGATGAGGTCATTCTCACGACACTCACACAACTATGGTAAATAGGACCCTTAGATCCCAGGTCTCAAGGTTTCCTCCATTTGATACGGAAACGGTAGCAGATGATGATAATGACATATAATGGGCTTATGGAATTAAAATAAGTGTTTTGTGTAAACCAAGTGGCTTACCCCTTTTTTTAATGTATGTGAGACACTACCAAAGATTAGCGGTCAGTGTGTTACTGGGAGTTGCAGAGGCAAGACTTTTGGATACAGGCTACATAAAAAGAGACCAGTAAACGCTTATACACTCAGGAGGAGAAAAACATGAAAGAGGGGTAGGAATGTTGATAAAGAAGGAGTTAGAAAAATACGTATGTGGATACTGGACACACAATGACAGAATGATGTTACTAAAGATGAGAGGAAAGCCATTCAACATATCAATCTTACAAACTTATGCACCAACTAAAGATCACAGCGAGGAAGAAATAGAAGAATACTATGAAGAGCTACAACACACACTTAAACCAGTCAAACCTACAGATGTGTTGATAGTAATGGGTGATATGAATGCAAAAGTAGGAAAAGGAAAATACAAGAAAATAGTAGGACAGTATGGATTAGGGACAAGAAATGATAGAGGAGACAGACTTATCCAGTTCTGTGAAGAAAACCAGCTGGTCATATGTAACACCTTTTTTGAACACCACCCAAGGAAATTATACACATAGAAAAGCCCAGGAGATGTAACACGAAATCAAATCGACTATATCATGATAAAACATAGATTTCAGAACAGTGTCACAAGTGCAAAGACACATCCTGGCGCCGAAATAAATTCAGATCACAATCCAGTCGACATCAAAGTAAATATAAAGCTGAAAAGAGCAGGAAACAGAAGACAGGAGGAACCCCAGATAGAAATATCAGCGATGAAACAACCAGATATAAAACAGAAATATTTAGTCGATGTCAAAAATAAATATCAACAGTTATTGACAAAAAGCATGGAGCAGTATAGAAGAGAAAACCCAGAAGATAAAGTAACCGCAAAATGGGAATGCTTAAAAACAAGCATACAATCAGCAAATGCAAATTTACCTAGAAAGGAGTCTAAGAAGAATCAAATTTGGATGACAGATGACATCTTGAATAAAATGGCAGAAAGAAAGAAAGCAAAAAACACTCCAGAATATAAAACAATAGACAATGACATACGTACTATGTGTAAACAAGCAAAAGAACGGTAAATGGAAACAAAATGCAAAGAAATAGAAGACTTGGATGCAAAGCACATGACAAGAGAAATGCATGAAGAAATAAAGAAACTGTCAAATAGGTCACGGTTTGCACAAGGAGGAAGCTGTATCAAGAACAAAAATGGTGTAATATTACTTGATGAGAAAGACATATCAAACAGATGGGCAGAATACGTAAAAGAACTATTCGAGGACAACAGATGTAAAAAACCATCACCAGATTCTAATGAAGGCCCAAACATTCTCAGATCAGAAGTAGAGAATGCCATTCATATGATACAAAAATGAAAATCAGCAGGCATGGATAACATAAAAATTGAAATGATAGAAGCTCTGGAGCGCTTTGGTATAGATACAATCACAGAAATATGCAACGATATATACAATACAGGATATATACCACACGACATGAAGACATCAGTTTTCATAACATTGCCCAAAAAACCAAATGCAACAGAATGTTCAGACTTCAGAACAATCAGCCTGATGAGTCATGCAATTAAGATACTGCTCAAAATCATACAGGAAAGAATAAAAAGTAAGGTAGACAGCGAAATCGAAGAAGAACTGTTTGGTTTTAGACGGAACAGTGGAACAAGAGAGGCAATATTTTGCATAAGAATATTAGCAGAAAAATATACAGAGGTCCAAAAAAGTATATATATGTGCTTCATTGACTATAAGAAGGCTTTTGACAGAGTCCATCATGAGAAAATAATTGAATTCCTCAAAGACATAGGTATTGATGGAAAAGATATAAGAATACTCAGTAACCTTTATTGGGAGCAAACTGCCACAGTAAGATCGGGAAGGAATTATTCACCATACATAGACATAAAAAGAGGTGTCAGACAAGGTTATGTGCTGTCCTCCTGTCTATTTAATTTATACACCGACAAAATTTTCAAACAGATACAGGAAATACCAGGACTGAACATCAGTGGAAGGTCAATAAACAACCTTAGATATGCAGATGATACCGTGTTGTTAGCTGAAAGCGAACAGGAGTTACAAGAACTAGTGAAGCAAGTGAACAGTATAAGTCATGAATATGGACTCGACATTAATATTGAGAAAACAAAAACTATGATAACACTGACTAACAAAAAAAAATTTTTTTTTTTCTCTAAAATTTCTATGTTTTTCTGGTCAATTTTAATGCGCTGTTTTTAAATCTGCAAACCGTTTTTCTCTATCAGGTCGGGATCTCTAGAAATACGTGTAAAGTGCAATCTTTACTATCTTGCAATATAATACATTTATATACTTATTATGTTCGCAAATATTTTGTAAACAAAGTATTTCCTTTTTAAGTGCTTAAGGAGAAGTCATTTTTGAGTTACTTCCCTTGAAAGGAGTTCCGTCATCTTCGATCGGACTCCGCGGATGGATCTAGGCCTACTGCGATTTATTCTTTGGCTGGGTAGGAATAGATTGTTCTTGCTTCAGTATATCTATGGCCTGAATTTATACGTAGTGTTTGTATGAGTAGGACGAGTCTGTCTTATATATGGATATCTTTACATTTCTAAGTCGAACTATGTTGGTTGTCGCTAGAAAAGGTCAAAGGCTATGCAGCGGAAGTATCGCTAGCAGGGGGTGTGATTCATGGCTGTCATCCTGTCGGGATGTCGAATTTTGTTGTAGCCGGCTTATCGCCGAAAAAGTGATCTATAAGTAAATGGGGAAAAGTGATAGTCATTTAGACATGTTGTATGTACTTTACCCCAGTGTTTATTCTCTTTTGCCAAGGAATGGCAAAGTTATATTTCGCATAGAAAGGTAAAACCACAATTTATTATGAACTTGGGCTTCGCCATCGTTGTCGATAAGCAGATGCACAGTGGTACTTTTGAAAAGAATATTTATTCAAAGGAAGATGACATTCCTATGTATCAGCACTAGATTATATGATATTATTCAATTACCTCTATGATAGAAGCTATGAAGAAATGAGGACATTTAACGAATGACCAATTTTGGTCTGTATCCAATAGTGAGTGAAGCTCACGAGAGAAGCACAGCCATGTTGAAATCCATATACTTTGTATTTATCGAGTGAGAAAAAGGGATGCCTGTACTATCGCTCGATGAACCAAGAGATCACTGCTACATGTGAGAACCCATGTCTGGGATTCCTATATCTTTATGAAAAATATATATATTGAACTTTACGTGAAGGGATATTCGCTAGACGAGGTTAGGTCTAGGAGCCTTCCTATATATTGGTTATGGTCTGACGTGCCCAGTCAGTAAAGCCAGATGATTTACATGATGGAACTCTGAATGCTTATTTACGAATGCTCCATTATGATATTTGCCAAGCATGAATGCTAACTTAAGATGATATTCCTGTGATCAACATTATGCTGTCTATGTCGACATTTGTTCCTGTAACCATACACGTACTGTCCAAGTGTGCGTCCCATTAAATGTTATAAAAAGACCACCGTAGTTCCAGTACTTCTTGAATTCGAACAGTGTGAGTATGAGTGATGTACTACCAACCTGTCAACTCTATCGAATCATTCTACCATTCGCGTTCTGACATTCAGATACACACTCATTGTCTACACTCACATTCTTGTCGGAGCCTCATCACGTTCCAGGACAAGATGACCTGTATGACCAAAACTGTGCTGGGTTTAATGAGTTGACAATCGTTACACTTTACTACACCAGTCCCAACATCTACATTTATCAACTGGTGGACATTCACGGCATTTAACAAATAAAAACGTAGTTTAACAACTGGTGTGCCAGCTTCCTGGGTCAACCTGCACAGTGACCATATTGAGAAGTAAACTACTGAGACCAGACGTTCCTTGGGGTCTGTTACGACACACAAATACATCAACAGTACAACTCTACAGTGATGTCAGCGTGACCTGTCCTGTCGAGAGTATGCAGTAACTAGGTCAGCGTTTGTTGACATTTGGTTCGTTGGACATTTGCCATACAACTGACAGTGTTACACAGCAAGCTTGGTTGAAACATAGAACATTACACATCAGGACTGGAGAATATTTGACAGTGTTTGCGAAAGGAAATGTTATTGAACTGAGAAGTCCTACATCGATTGTTATCATTCACATCAACGATGGAGCTTCTATTTCTGTGTTGAATTTAAAATAATTAGACCAGAAGTATTTGTTTAATAAAGTACCACAGTACTGTACTATTAGGCAGTGTAACTGAGCATTCATACATTTTTCCTGCAACACTCTATTTACATCATATTGCCATACTATTTATGCATTTATGTATTTATGTTTAAATATTTATATGTGATATTTGTTTGTATCCAGCGGGTTGTTGTTTTGGTTGGGCGGTGTCACACAACAGAGTATCCCACGTAATAGAGGGTCTGATGTGTGCGTTTCTATAGGTGCAATTTTCTTGATTGAAAATTTGCTGCGACAGCTGTTGCTATTAGTGTTAGCTGTGAAGACTGTACTCATTGTTGTTTTTGTAATATTCCTCTGTTCTTTAGTTTGTTTTGATTTGTTTGTAATTTGTTGGTCTACCCTATTCTATCTTTCAGTTCTATTCTCAATTTATATTTATATACTGTGGCGTTATTTGTATTTGTTATCCTCTTGCGGTTTATCTTTTATTGTTTTTCCCATTTGATTTATTTCATTTCCGCAAATGTTTTCATGTTCTTCTGTATAACTGTTTTGTTTTGTGCCTGATCGACATACACTATTTTAAATATAGTTGATCATATAAATTGATGTACAAGAATCAACTGATAGTTAATTGCTATTACTAAAGGTACACAGTTGATGATATAAAACACTATTTCTGGTGCACTGCACTTATATTATAGAGTGAACCAGCAACTTATAGCTGTTATTATATAAGGATTTATACAAGACCTTTGTAAGGCTTGTTTCCCACAGTGATTGGGATAGTTAAGTACTATTTTCCACAGGTTACAAAGTTATCATACAAGGTCTTTGATTAAGACTAAGAAAGTGAATTTATTTACTTTTGCAAATTACTGATCTTATTAGACAAGATGTCTACATTAGATTATTTTATCACACAAGGCAAGGCTCTTGATAAGACTGGTCAGCAATTAGAAGAATGGGCAGTTGCTCAATATGACAAAGCATTAGCTGCTGAAGAAAGAAAAGCATTGATTGAGGAGAAAAGATTAGAAGCTGAGGAAAAAAAATTACAAAGAGAGTATGAACAAAAGAAATTGCAGATACAGACTGATGAAAAAAGATTCCAGATGGAAATGGAAAAAGAGAAAAGAAAAGATGAAGCTGCTGCTGAAGAGAAAAAATTACAAGCTGCTGCTGAAGAGAAAAAATTACAAGCTGCTGCTGAAGAGAAAAAATTACAAGCTGCTGCAGAAGAGAAAAAATTACAAGCTGCTGCAGAAGAGAAAAAATTACAAGCTGCTGCAGAAGAGAAAAGATTACAAAGAGAAGCTGAAGCTCAAGAGAAAAAAGCAATAAGAGAACATGAACACAAAAAAGAACTTTTAGCATTTGAGTTAGAAAAGTTAAAGTTAACAAACATAAGTAATCAAGCATCTGGTGGTAATGGTAAACCCTTTACTTACAAGGTCAAGGTACCAGCGTTCAACCCTTCCAGTGATGACATAACATTCTGGCTAAATAGATTTGAACGCTCGTGTCGAGCCCATAATGTGGACAAATCACAATATGCTAACCAGTTATCAGAAAATCTGAAAGGTGATTCTCTGACTAGTTTAAGTTTGGTTGAAGAGGCTGACAAAGATAACTATGATGTTATTAGGGCAGCCTTATTAAAGAAGTATCAGTTGTCTGAAGAGGGTTATCGGAAGTTGTTTAAGACAATGGTGCCTGAGGCAGGTGTAGAATTCTCAGAATTCATTGCAAGGACACGTCTTACATTTGATCGTTGGATTGAGCTATCCAAAACAGAAAAGACTTATGAAGCCCTTATGGACTTGATACTCAGAGACAAGATTATGTCAAGTATAAATAAACCTTTCCTCGAATTCTTACATGAGCGTAAACCTAAGTCTCTAAAAGAAATGGAACAGTATTGTACCCAATACGTCACTGCACATCCGGACGTAGCTATTAGCAACAGTAAGGTTAAAGAAGGTATGCCAGTTGCTTCTGCAACACCATACAACCCTAATCACTCTCACAAATTCCAAGGACCTCAAAATAGGTTTAATAAAAAAGGTAACTATTACAGTTATCAGAACCAAGGTAACCAATCATTTCAGGGTTCTTCTTCGAATACCTGGAGAAGAGCTGACAGCCCTCGATTCAGGGGTGGTCATAATTACAGGAACTTTCGCAAAGGAAGTCATTCTAGAAACTATCCAAGTTTTCCTTCATGGAGACAACAAGATCATAATTACCGAGATACTCATTATAATGAATATGATGATAGTAACCAAAGGAGCTATGATTCAAACCCGAGTAGGGGTTATAATAGTGGAAACAATGATAAGTACAGAGGCAATAATAACAGAGGTAGAGCACAATTCAAAAAACATAAAGCTCATTACCAGGCGAACTCTGCACAGCAAGAGTCCCACGAAGCCTATAAACAAAATAAAGATAATGATGACTCTAATAATATGGCATGTGCCGCTTTTGATTTTGGGAGAGCATCTCAGTGCCCCCAATGCAAAACATTATTTGAGCCAACCACAGTGTCTACTTTAAGCTGTGGCCATCCTCTTCCCGCTCTTCCTGCGTCAATCGCGCATGATGGGAGAGGTTCTCTTGTCTTACACAAAGGTTTAGTAAATGACAATCCAGTCTCAGTACTTTTTGATTCTGGATGCACAACTATTGGGGTTAGGCAGTCACTCATAGATCCTTCTCATTCTACAGGCAAAGTAGTCAAATGCGTAACATTTGGCGGCACCATAGAGAAATACTCTACCGCTATCATTAGGATTGCTACTCCTTTCTTCACAGGAGATGTACACGCATGTCTTTTGCCGAATCCGATCGCTGATCTTATCATCGGTCGCATTCACGGAGTCAAAGAATGCACTCCGGAGCAAATTTCCGTTTGGGAAAATCAAAATATGCAATCTGCTAATGCGGTAGTCACTAGAGCTCAAGCTCTCAATATGCCTGAAACTTCATCTGTTGAAGATAATGAAGTGCATAACCAAGATGATCCCTTGGTAATTTCTCGTGACTCGTTTATAAAACAACAAGAAGAAGATCCGACTCTTAAGAAATTCTTCACTCTTGTAACGAAAGGTGATCCGAATAAAGATTCAAATTGTAAATCTTGGATTACAATGAAGAATGGCGTACTTGTACGTATGGTGCAAGACTCCACTAAGTCAAGTCATTCTCAGATTCTTGTACCCAAGAATTTGAGAGTTAAGATCTTACAACATGCACACGACTCTCAGTGTGCTGGTCACATGGGTTTTTCCCGTACAAAGTCAAGAGTTCTTGCGGCTTTCTTTTGGCCTTTTGTGAACAAGGACATACGGATCTATTGTCGATCCTGTAAAGTATGTCAAGAAGTCAAATCCAAAGGTCCTCGTCATGCTGCGCCTATTCAGGCTGCAGATATTCCTATTCGTCCATTCCAGAAAATGGCGATAGACATCATTGGTCCATTCAAGATCAAATCTGCTAGAGGACATCAGTTTATCTTAACGTGTGTAGACATGTGCACACGTTGGCCAGAGGCTATCCCTCTAAAGAGCATTACTACCGCTGACATTGCAGATGCTCTTTGGCTTATATTTTCTCGGCTGGGATTCCCCGGAGAAATATTATCAGATCATGGCACCCAACTGATATCGGATACCATGTCTCAAGTAATGTCTACTCTACAGATAGAGAGATCTTTGAGTAGCATCTATCATCCTATGTCCAATGGGATGGTCGAGCGACTAAATAGAACACTTAAGAACTTATTAGGGAAGATAACTGAGGATCATTCTCAAGATTGGGATAGGGTTTTACCCGCGGCCCTCTTCGCGTACAGAGAGGTCCCCAATGAACATACAGGGTTTTCTCCCTTTGAACTTGTCTTTGGCGCGCGACCGCGCGGCCCAATGTCTTTGCTGCATGATCTTATAACAGCTGACAATATTGACGATGACACAAAATCTTCTTACGAGTATGTCATCGCGCTGAGACAAAAGATTATCGAAGCATGCAAATTGGCAACGTCCTCTTCTGAATTTGCTAAGCAGAAGGCAAGACAATTTGCTAATAAGAAGAGAACTTTACGACAACTTTGTCCTGGTGACAAAGCATTTGTTTTGCTACCTTGTCGTGAAAATAGACGCTGTTCTTTGATGATTGTTTCTTCATAAATCATAAATTTAAGATTATAGTGTGAATTTTTGGTATGCATTGTATAATTACCAGAATTGTATTATACGTACATCACACCTTCCTGGAAACATTTATTCGTAGAGAAACAATTTCTCTCAGATTTTGAGATATATTCTCACCGGTCATATTAGGAATTATAGTTATTCCTGATATTTTCATCTGCGCAGTATTCTTGCGTTGTGAGCCTATTCTACGTTGCTCCTAGATGTATTTAAAAAAAAAAAATTTTTTTTTCCCGGGAGGTGTGGTAAGACTGTAAAGTGCAATCTTTACTATCTTGCAATATAATACATTTATATACTTATTATGTTCGCAAATATTTTGTAAACAAAGTATTTCCTTTTTAAGTGCTTAAGGAGAAGTCATTTTTGAGTTACTTCCCTTGAAAGGAGTTCCGTCATCTTCGATCGGACTCCGCGGACGGATCTAGGCCTACTGCGATTTATTCTTTGCCTGGGTAGGAATAGATTGTTCTTGCTTCAGTATATCTATGGCCTGAATTTATACGTAGTGTTTGTATGAGTAGGACGAGTCTGTCTTATATATGGATATCTTTACATTTCTAAGTCGAACTATGTTGGTTGTCGCTAGAAAAGGTCAAAGGCTATGCAGCGGAAGTATCGCTAGCAGGGGGTGTGATTCATGGCTGTCATCCTGTCGGGATGTCGAATTTTGTTGTAGCCGGCTTATCGCCGAAAAAGTGATCTATAAGTAAATGGGGAAAAGTGATAGTCATTTAGACATGTTGTATGTACTTTACCCCAGTGTTTATTCTCTTTTGCCAAGGAATGGCAAAGTTATATTTCGCATAGAAAGGTAAAACCACAATTTATTATGAACTTGGGCTTCGCCATCGTTGTCGATAAGCAGATGCACAGTGGTACTTTTGAAAAGAATATTTATTCAAAGGAAGATGACATTCCTATGTATCAGCACTAGATTATATGATATTATTCAATTACCTCTATGATAGAAGCTATGAAGAAATGAGGACATTTAACGAATGACCAATTTTGGTCTGTATCCAATAGTGAGTGAAGCTCACGAGAGAAGCACAGCCATGTTGAAATCCATATACTTTGTATTTATCGAGTGAGAAAAAGGGATGCCTGTACTATCGCTCGATGAACCAAGAGATCACTGCTACATGTGAGAACCCATGTCTGGGATTCCTATATCTTTATGAAAAATATATATATTGAACTGTACGTGAAGGGATATTCGCTAGACGAGGTTAGGTCTAGGAGCCTTCCTATATATTGGTTATGGTCTGACGTGCCCAGTCAGTAAAGCCAGATGATTTACATGATGGAACTCTGAATGCTTATTTACGAATGCTCCATTATGATATTTGCCAAGCATAAATGCTAACTTAAGATGATATTCCTGTGATCAACATTATGCTGTCTATGTCGACATTTGTTCCTGTAACCATACACGTACTGTCCAAGTGTGCGTCCCATTAAATGTTATAAAAAGACCACCGTAGTTCCAGTACTTCTTGAATTCGAACAGTGTGAGTATGAGTGATGTACTACCAACCTGACAACTCTATCGAATCATTCTACCATTCGCGTTCTGACATTCAGATACACACTCATTGTCTACACTCACATTCTTGTCGGAGCCTCATCACGTTCCAGGACAAGATGACCTGTATGACCAAAACTGTGCTGGGTTTAATGAGTTGACAATCGTTACACTTTACTACACCAGTCCCAACATCTACATTTATCAACTGGTGGACATTCACGGCATTTAACAAATAAAAACGTGATTTAACAATACGCAATTGAAGTTTTTTTTACAACGCATACAGTATTACAACATCATTTGTACAGGAAGTATAACAGTTACGTAGGCTTGAATTTCTTTGCAGTCGACTTTCGTCGTTGAATGGCATTTGCTACATCATGATGAAGCATCCAACAATAATCGGCAAGCATGGTCACACTCCACCGTCCTTGATAACGTGACTCCATTACGGCGATATCTTGATGGAATCGTTCTCCATGTTCATCGCTGACTTCGCCAAGGTTGTCAGGGAAAAAGTCAAGATGCGAATCGAGCAAATGGATTTTGAGGGACATGTTACAGCCCATAATTCTGTATGCATCTATGCACTGCTTAACAATATGCACATAGTCGACAGATTTGTGATTTCCCAGAAAGTTATCGACGATCGATTTGAATGCCATCCATGCGCGAAGTTCACTACCATGTAACAAGTTCTCGAATTGTTTGTCTGCAATAACTTTCCTAATCTGAGGTCCTACAAAGATACCTTCCTTTATCTTTGCATCGCTAATTTGCGGAAACTTTTCACGAAGATAAGTGAAAGCTTTGCTCGTTTTATCTAACGCTTTTACGAAATTCTTCATGAGCCCCAACTTTATATGTAACAGTGGTAAAATGATGCTGTCTTTGTTAACTAATGGCTCGTATATTACATTTTTATGCCCGAGCTGCATACGATCCCTGATAGGCCACACCTTTCTTGCATAATGTTCCTGTCTGTTGCGGCTGTCTGTTACGTGCAGTCTTTGATATCTTACAATATTATACATTGGTATACTTGTTATGTTCGCAAATATTTTGTAAACAAAATAGTGCTTAAGGGAAAGTCATTATTGAGTTACTTCCCTTGAAAGTTGTGTCGGCTCTTTCGATCGAACTCCGCGGATGAGTCCAGTTTTCGGCGATTTATTCTTCGTTTGGGTAGTAATAGATTGTTCTCGCTTCAGAATATCTATGGCCTGAATTTATGTGTATTGTTTGTCTGAGTAGGACGAGTCTGTCTTATATCTGTATATCTTTACATATCTAAGTCGAACTATATGTTCTGTTGTCTCTAGAGAGGTCAAAGGCTATTCGGCGGATGTGTTGCTAGAGTGTGGGGTGATTTGGCTTCGTCCCGATAGGGACTGTTTTTTCTATGTCGGCTTGTCGCCGGGGAAAAAGTGATCTCAGTATTTGTGGGGAAAGTGATAGTCGTCTAGACCTATCGTGTATGCTTTACCCCAGTGTTTATTCGTATTGCCAAGGAATGGCAGAATCATATTTCTGATACCAAGGTAATAATAGACACTCTTATGAACTCTCGTACGAAGCCACCATTTTCGATAGGTACGATTTGAATGTCTAAGAGAATATATTTGACTCGATGAAAACGACTTCGATTCCTAGCAGCACTATATCCTGTAGATTGCAGTCAAGTGTTCATGATCAAATCTACAGAGCAATGAAAGATTTAATGAATGACTAACTTTAGGACAGATTCATTATCTGTATCCAAACGTGAGTGACAGCTCACGAGTGAAGCCATCTTGGAACCAAACATGTAGTGACTTTCAAGAAGAGAAAAGGGATGCCCGTATTATCGCTTGATTAGTCCAGAGATCACTGCTACACATGAGAACCCATTGCTAGCGGTTCAATATTATTATATGAAAAAACTGTGCTGAACCTTATGTTAAAGAATCTTCGCTAGACGAGATTAGGTAGAAGCCATCTTGGATATTGTTTATAATCTGACGTGCTTTGTCAGTAAACTCAGTTGATATATATATATGGGCAATACTGAGTGCTTGGCTACTGACAGTCCATTATAATATTATTCTACATGAGTGCCCATGTAACATAACATTGCAAGACCAGTTATCCACTGTACCATGATGTATTATGCCAACCTGTGATTTGTCACTATCTGTGCTGTCGAGTGTGTACGTCCAATTAAACTTTAGTAAAGGTACACAGTCGTTGGTGTCGATGACTTCCAGCCATACATGAGTGTAAGAAAAGAACATTTGTCAACACCACGAACCCTTCCTATCATTCGCACATTATACACTCCATCTATGTCTACACACCACTGCGTAGGTCAAGTTGACATTCCATACTCGAACCACGAGCAACACAACAACACAGTATTTAACTCTGGTGATGTTCGAGCGAGCTTCAGTAATCAGAACACCAGAGGACTTTATCAACTCTTGCTCAGGGCAAGGGTCTTGTATTAAGAGTTTATCAACTGATGATGATGATGTCTGCTTCCATCCACTTATAATTATCTTTTGGTGGACATCATTAACGGGAATAAAATAACAACGTTATCACTGTCCCATTCACATAGGAAGCAACAAAATTTAGTGTACCCAGTCTGCATGCCCGTGAGAATTGCAATGACCTTTAGGTCTCCACAATCCGCAATTGGTAGTCATTGTACTTTATTTTTGCCAAAAGTATAGCCATATTGTCATCAGTTTCTTTCATGTGAACAGAGTAGGCGACAGGAATTGATGAAAATAAATTTCCATTATGCAATAATACGGCTTTTAGACTAGTCTTGGAAGAGTCGATGAAAAGTCGCCATTCGTTGACTATGTGCTCATGGTCGAGGTGCACCATTAGACCTTTTACATCGTTGCAATAGCAAATGTCATCATCCATCTCAAAGTATTGAACAAGTTCTCTGTGTCTATGACGAAATTTAGATATCGGAGTATTGGGCGCTAAAAGATTCCATTCTTTGAGTCGCGAACCGAGTAATTCCGCTTGTCCTTTGGTGAGAGCGAGATCATGTATTAGATCTGAAAGTTCTGAATGGTTAATTAAGTGAACACCATCATTCACCGGTACATAATCCGAGTCAGAATTAGTTTCTAAAGCAGGTAAACTATCACTTTCTGATGGTTCATTCACGTCCAACGGATATTGTTCTGGTGGAACTGGGATCGGACACGTGATTGGATCATGAGGCACTGGTTTCGAAACCAATTCAATATTTGGATAAACCACAGACTTTCTAGTTTTAGAAGTGAAACCATAGATATTTGTCAAGCAGAAGTAACAATCAGTAGCGTGATTTGTCGGTTCACGCCATATTACTGGCACTCCAAAAGGCATCGACTTATGCTTCGGCGATTTTCGTAACATACCTGCCAATGTATTTGCACAAGTCGAACAAAATGCTTTTGGCTTCCAAGATTTATTTGCATCATCAACTTTCGAATCGAATTAAAGTTCATATGCTTTCTTTAGAGATGGTGTAAAGTTTTTCTGGTGAACACGATCGGTAAAATTTCCGGACACGTAACAGAACAGATCAGCCGAATTTCTACAACTTCTAGAAGCCATATTTCACTCACAATTATTTCAAAATACAGTAACTATTTAAAATATAACGTAACATATGTCATGCATCTTTTAGCAGTATAAAAAGTAGAATTATTTTGCATTTTATTAATTTTTAAAAAGTTATATAGTAAAAATGAAACGGAGCAAATAACGGTTTCCCAAAAATATATTTATTCACAAATATCTTAAGAACCCGACGTGATAGAGATAAACGGATTTCAAATTTGAAATCAGCGCAAGAAACTGACTTAAGAACACTTATTCTTATATAAGAAAGAAAAATGTTGTTTGTCAGTGTAATTAGCAAAACAGACGATAAACCCACATTAAAGATAAGCGTAAATGGGAAAATCCTGGAACAAGTCAAGAGCTACGTATATCTTGGTCATATAATAACAGAAGATGGCAAATGTGAAACAGAAATCAAGAAGAGAATAGGAATGGCCAAAGCTACATTCAACAACATGAAACATATACTGACATCCAAACAGTTATCTCACAAATTAAAACTGAGAATCATAAAGTGTTATATATATTCTGCATTTCTGTATGGTGCAGAAACATGGACGATGAGTAAGCAGTTGGAAGAAAGAATTAAGGCTCTTGACATGTGGATATATAGAAGAATGGGGCGTATCTCATGGAAAGAGATGAAAACAAATAAGGAGGTCCTAGAAAATCTAGGTATGAAAAGAGAACTAATGAGGGAGGTCAAAGTTCGGCAGCTAAAATATTTTGGCCACATAAAAAGGCATAACACCTTGCAGAAGACCATAACAGAAGGGAGAGTTGAAGGCAAACGTGCAAGGGGAAGACAGCGCTATAAGTGGGAAGATAACATCAAGAGGTGGACAGGAAAGAGTCTATCAGAGTGCACCACCAAGACAAGAGACAGAAGACGTTGGAGATCCATTACAGCCAACCTTCATTGTGGAGATGGCAACTGATGATGATGATGATGATGATGTGTTACAATGTGTGGAGTAGAATGGAGGACAGTACAGATGAACGTGCCGATAGTAAAAGCAGCCCCTTCAGTCATAACTGACCATGGCAGTGCGTCCCTCAGACAAATAAACCTTAGTTTTTTTTCTTTCTTTTTCTGGTGTTCCTTTCGGCGTCTTATTTTCTCGTCTGCATATTGTGAGAGCTTTTTTTCGTCCAATCTGAGGTGGCGCCATGGGAAGGACCGCCAGATGGTGCGGTCGGCAGCATCAACAACACTATTGTCGGTAACAGCAACGGTGACGAATCAAAATAACATCGACCTGAATGACCTATGAGTATCACTTCACAAGCTGTGTTAGCAATTCAGGGAAATTTTAATGTAGTTGATCTCTTCTCACTACGACATCTCAGGAAATGAGAAGGCTAGCCGAATGATAAATGAAGGGGGAGGGATGCCTCAACTTGACACAAGTATACCTTGTGAAGAGGCTAGGGATTGTCAAGACGGGATACAGGAGAAAGTGGAAAGCAGAGCATCCAGGCCACTAAAAGAAATTCATATTACCAGCACAGCAAAAATGAACAAATAGTAATCTTCAGACTTTGCACAGATCACAACAGATTGGAATAATATCTGTTCCACAAGTGTAGCAGTTGGAGAGAGACAGTTGAACGAAAGACGTAGTCGAGTGATGTCGAGAGTTAGATGTTGTGACTAAGTTGTTGTTAAGACACCAGATTAAATTCAACGTGAAGAAGCTGTCGATGATGTATTATAGAAAGATAGTAATTTATGAAGCCATGGGCTTTTTTGCTTTATAGCAACGTGCTAAGAAATAAGTGAGGTGTTTTCACAGTGTTATGTATAGCAGCATGTTAAGTCAAGTTTTATTAAGGGGAGTTAAGCATTAAAGGACTTGTATGCACAGGTCCGTTTTTTTTTGTAAAAACGCTTAGAAACACGCTCTGGGTGATGATGATGATTTTTTAGTGGGGAGCCGTATACCAAGTAATTTTTGAACACAGCTCTATTGTACCTGCTTGTTAGTTTGTTTACAAAGAAATAACACAAGGAAACTGGTCGAACATTCTATTGATAGGTTGGGGTAGAAGGCGGATGAACTCCGCTCACATCGCAAGCTGCGAGTTCGCACTTAGATGAATTTTACTGAGTTGTTTTTGAGCAACTGATTTTCGCGAGACAGTTGAATCCGGGCAGAGCTCCGAAGTGGATGTTAGACCATTTTCGTCAGTGTGTCCCAGGATAGGATATATTATTTTAATAAAAGGAATATGTGATAATTCCAGAATATTATATTACTTCTAAGCCAAGGATTATTGCGGCTTGTTTATCATGTGCTGTGCACGTTATTGTAGATTGAAGGAGAACACGGAGAACATATTTATATTACTTCCAAGCCAAGGATTATTGCGGCTTGTTTATAATGTGCTGTGAACGCTGTTGTAGATTGCAAGAGAACATAGAGAACATATTTATATTACTTCTAAGCCAGGGATAGGCTTAATTATATACCGAGTATGCTGTATACGGATGTGTTGAACTGCTGATGTTCCATGATATACTTATGAACTGTGTTACCATATGTCTACGTTTGCTGTGTCGTAATAAACATTGTAAAACGTTACTAGGAGTTCAACGTTTATTGACTCCGATGTTTGCTATGGTGTGTGTGGTTGCAAATGACTTGATAGGACTACATGACATTCGCGTGAGTTAACATCTATACATCCACACCCGTCGGCCATCCGTAAGCCCGACACCTGCTGATCGTCTTTATCAGCGTAATTTATAACCACATTTACACACCCCCCACTTAACCAGTTAACAGTGGTCGCCAGTGATATGGGGCTATTATGGAGTGATGCACAAGTTGTTCTACTAAATTCCAACGTTCCCCGACTCCTATGTTAACAGCGGAAATTACATTAACAGTTGCCCCCTGACACCACTCACTGTTAACAGTGGTGTTTTCCAGTATTTCGGGGTATCTTATCAACTGAAGAAGGAGTACTATACAAGTTCAACATGTCCAGTCAAGGTTGGCAAAGTTTCCAGTTCTTGTTCCATGTACAAGTTCCCATTAGATGTCATACAGTATCAAGAACCTGAGTGTGACGAGTTCCAGTACTTTCAACGGTGGATCTTTCTTTGTTCGGATGGTGTGATACTTAATGTACATCATTGTTGCTGTTACGGAGGCCATGACTTTTCCTTTTAAAGATAAGTCGTTGTTTGTTTTGTAAACTGTGCCACTGAACGTCTGATTGAGCCTTCCTCAGTACTTACTTTATTAGATCCTTGTTTTGTATGTTATATGTTTCATATTTCTGCGCGTTTGGTTGGGTGGAGACTTTCGGTAGGATATATCCCACTTCACCGAGGGCCAACGAAAGCGTTCTTTAGGGACATTCTTGCAAATTTCCCGCAGTGGAAATTTCCAGCGAACTTTTTGCTGACGTATTTCAGTCCACTGTGTCTGGTAATCTGTAATATCTTTGTTTAGGTGTGACGAAACGTCTCAGTGTTGTTGTCGTTATATTTTTTCTCTGTTCCTTAGTTTATTAATTAATTTGTTCGTGAGTGTCCTTCTCTCCCTCCTATCTTTTATTTCTGTACACATTGTTTTCGTTTTATAAACTGTTTTGTCGCTTGTATTGTCTTACTTTTCGCAGTGTCATTGCATTTTTTGCAATATTTTTCCTTTAGTTCGCCTTATTGTTTAGTTGATTCTGCGAACGTGGTCATTTGTGCTTCATATCTTGTTTTTGTCACTCTTGTCTGTACTATCAATTTTGTCATGCACTGTCAATATTATAATGCATTATATATATATATATATATATATATATATATATATATATATATATATATATATATATTACGCTATTACATCCCCTGCATAGGATGCTGTGCCAGTGCTGGGAAGAGACAACTATTCCTCAAGACATGCGAGATGCCAAGATTGTAACACTGTATAAAAATAAAGGAGACAGAAGTGATTCCAATAACTACAGAGGCATCTCTCTTCTTAGTATTGTTGGTAAGGTTTTTGCCAAAGTCATCTTAATGCGACTACACAAGTTAGCTGAGCGCATATATCCAGAGGCACAGTGTGGATTCCGAGCTGGCAGATCAACAACAGACATGATCTTCTCTCTCCGCCAGCTTCAGGAAAAATCAAGAGAGCAGAAAAGACCATTATATATCGCCTTTATAGACCTCACAAAAGCATTCGACCTGGTTAGTATGGATGGACTCTTTAAAATCCTCCTGAAAATAGGCTGCCCTTCTAAAATGCTGGAAATGATAAAGTCATTCCATGACGACATGAAGGGAACAGTCCAATATGCTGGATGCACGTCACAGCCCTTTGATATACGAAGTGGCGTTAAACAAGGCTGTGTTCTGGCTCCGACCCTCTTCGGAATCTTCTTTGCCTTACTCTTGAAACATGCATTCAGAGATGCAACTGAAGGAATATGCCTTCACACTAGGTCAGATGGCCGTCTGTTTAATCTTTCAAGGCTGAAGGCAAAGACAAAAATCAGAAGGGTCACTATAAGAGACTTGTTGTTCGCTGATGATGCTGCAGTCGTCACTCAAAGCCAACAGGAGCTTCAGAGCTTGATGAATCGCTTCACTAAAGCATGCAAGGACTTTGGCCTCACAATAAGTCTAAAGAAAACGAATGTACTGAGTCAGGATGTGGGTGCTGCACCAGTTATCACTATCGATAACTATGAATTGGCAGTGGTGCACCACTTCACATACCTAGGGTCTACCATCAATGACAAACTCTCACTGGATACAGAAATCGACAGCCGCATTGGCAAAGCTGCAGCTACCTTTGCCCGCCTCACATCGCGTGTTTGGGGAAACTCTAAACTCACAATGAAGACCAAAGCTGCGGTATATAATGCCTGCGTCACCAGCACACTCCTATATGGCAGCGAGACCTGGACGACCTATGCTAAGCAAGAAGGAAGGCTCAATACCTTCCATTTGCGGTGTCTACGCCGCATCCTCGGCATCTCGTGGAAAGATAAAGTGACAAATGTCGAGGTGTTGTCACGTGCTGGCCTTCAAAGTATGTATACGCAGCTTAGACAGCGCAGACTTCGCTGGCTTGGCCATGTTCGCCGCATGGAAGATGGTCGCATCCCAAAAGATGTCTTCTACGGACAATTAGCAGATGGCAAGAGAACAGTTGGGCGACCAAAGCTGAGGTTCAAAGATGTGTGCAAGAGAGATATGAGGGCACTGGACATGGATCCAGCAACATGGGAGGATGAAGCTGCCGATCGCACTAAGTGGCGATGCTATTTACGGCACCACCTCAGATTGGGCGAAGAGAGGCTCACACAAGAAGCAGAGTTGAGGAGAAAACGCCGAAAGGAGCACAAGGAAAATAAGCAGCTGAGGGCTGCCACCTCAGGGGCGCATTCCCATAGTCAGTTATGACTGAAGGGGCTATTATTATTATTATTTTATATATATATATATATATATATATATATATATATATATATATATATATATATATTATATATATATATATATATATATATATATATATATATATATATATATATATATATATATATATATATATATATATATATAATATATATATACATATATATATATATATATATATATATATATATATATACAGATATATAACTGATTATATATATTATTAATAGTTAAGGTAATTATACAAGTTCTTGAGCAAGGACTTGTCACCAACTGTGTTGGGATAAAGTGAGGTTCTTCATTAGTATAATGACATAAGTTATCTATATCATATAATTAGACATGATGTCTAGTTTAGATTACTTCATTGAGCAAGGGAAATCCCTTGGTATGACTACTGAGGAAGTAAAGGAATTCGCACTTGCCGAATATGCCAAGGCGCAGAAGTCAGAAGAAAAGAAACAGAAATTAGAAATGGAAAAACAGAAAATGGAAGCTGAAGATAGGAGATTGCAGATGCAGGCAGAAGAGAGATAATTTCAAATGGAAATGGAAAACAAAAATTAGAAGCTGAAGAGAGAAAAATGCAACAGAAAATGCAAAAGGAGGCCGAAAAACAAAAATTAGAAGCTGAAGAGAGAAAAATTCAACAGCAAATGCAAATGGAGGAGAGAAAGCTTCAGATGCAAGCTGAAGAAAACCAAAGACTCCACGAGCAGAAGTTGTTAGCTATGCAGCTGGAGAAAATGAAGGTGGTGAATGTGATTAATACACAGAGTGTGACAGACACTCAAACTATTTCTCATAAAACAAATAATAATTCCTAAAAACTCAGATTGTCTCCATTTAAACCTACCTCCGACGATATTTTATTTTACCTGAATAGGTTTGAATTTACATGTGAATCTCAGAAGATAGACAAGTCGAAATATTGTGCACGACGTGTGGAACTACTTACGGGTGATGCAATGAATGTTCTAATGAGATTGGAGGGGCCTGACAAAAATAACTACGATACTGCCAGGGATGAATTATTGAAGAAATACCAACTTGACAAAGACGGTTATCGTCTGCGTTTTAAAACTCTGTTATCGGAGACTGGGGTAGATTTTTCAGAGTTCATAGCAAATATCATCATCATCATCAGTTGCCATCTCCACAACGAAGGTTGGCTGTAATGGATCTCCAACTTTTTCTGTCTCTTGTCTTGGTGGTGCACTCTGATAGACTCTTTCCTGTCCATCTCTTGATGTCATCTTCCCACTTCTAGCGCTGTCTTCGTCTTGCACGTTTGCTTTCAACTCTCCCTTCTGTTATGGTCTTCTGCAAGGTGTTATGCCTTTTGATGTGGCCAAAGTATTTTAGCTGCCAAACTTTGACCTCCCTCATTAGTTCTCTTTTCATACCTAGATTTTCAAGGACCTTCTTATTTGTTTTCATCTCTTTCCATGAGATGCGCCCCATTCTTCTATATATCCACATTTCAAGAGCCTTAATTCTTTCTTCTAAAAGCTTATTCATCGTCCATGTTTCTGCACCATACAGAAATGCAGAATATATATAACACTTTATGATTCTCAGTTTTAGTTTTTGAGATAACTGTTTGGATTTCAGTATATGTTTTATGTTGTTGAATGTAGCTTTGGCCATTCCTATTCTCTTCTTGATTTCTGTTTCACATCTGCAATCTTCTGTTATTATATGACCAAGGTATACATAGCTCTTGACTTGTTCCAGGATTTTCACATTTACGCTTATCTTTAATGTGGGTTTATCGTCTGTTTTGCTAATTATCATAGTTTTTGTTTTCTCAATATTAATGTCCAGTCCATATTCATGACTTATACTGTTCACTTGCTTCATTAGTTCTTGTAACTCCTGTTCGCTTTCAGCTAACAACACGGTATCATCTGCATATCTAAGGTTTTTTATTGACCTTCCACTGATGTTCAGTCCTGGTATTTCCTGTATCTGTTTGAAAATGTTGTCGGTGTATAAATTAAATAGGCAGGGGGACAGCACAAGCCTTGTCTGACACCTCTTTTTATGTCTATGTATGGTGAATTATTCCTTCCCGATCTTACTGTGGCAGTTTGCTCCCAATAAAGGTTACTGAGTATTTTTATATCTTTTCCATCAATACCTATGTCTTCGAGGCATTCAATTATTTTCTCATAATGGACTCTGTCAAAAGCGTTCGTATAGTCAATGAAGCACATATACATACTTTTTTGGACCTCTGTATATTTTTCTGCTAATATTCTTATGCAAAATATTGCCTCTCTTGTTCCACTGTTCCGTCTAAAACCAAACTGTTCTTCTTCGATTTCGCTGTCTACTTTACTTTTTATTCTTTCCTGTATGATTTTGAGCAGTATCTTAATTGCATGACTCATTAGGCTGATTGTTCTGAAGTCTGAACATTCTGTTGCATTTGGTTTTTTGGGCAATGTTATGAAAACTGATGTCTTCATGTCGTGTGTTATATATCCGGTATTGTATATATCGTTGCATATTTCTGTGATTGTATCAATACCAAAGCTCTCCAGAGCTTCTATCATTTCAATTTTTATGTTATCCATGCCTGCTGATTTTCCTTTTTGTATCATATGAATGGCATTCTCTACTTCTGATCTGAGAATGTTTTGGCCTTCATTAGAATCTTGTGATGGTTTTTTACCTCTGTTGTTTTCGAATAGTTCTTTTACGTATTCTGCCCATCTGTTTGATATGTCTTTCTCATCAAGTAATATTACACCATTTTTGTTCTTGATACAGCTTCCTCCTTGTGCAAACCGCGACCGATTTGATAATTTCTTTATTTCTTTATGCATATCTCTTGTCATGTGCTTTGCTTCCAAGTCTTCTATTTCCTTGCATTTTGTTTCTATCCACCGTTCTTTAGCTTCTCTACACATAGTACGTATGTCATTGTCTATTGTTTTATATTCTGGAGTGTTTTTTGCTTTCTTTCTTTCTGCCGTTTTATTCAAGATGTCATCTGTCATCCAAATAGCAAATATACGTCTAACGTTTTAAAGTTGGATTGAACTTTCTAAAACTGAACACACATATGAAGCCCGTATGGACTTATTGCTTCGTGACAAAGTCATGTCGTCAGTTAATGAATCTTTTCTTTACTTTCTACATGAGCGAAACCTACAAACTTAAAAGAAATGGAACAATACTGTCGCCAATATGTCACGGCACATCCAAATGTGACTGTTAGCAATTCTCAAGTCAAAGAAGGTTTACCCGTGGCTTCAGCAATACCATAGGGTCCTAATTTGCGCCGTAGACCTCAAAGTGCTGATCGTAATTTGTGTAGGAGAGATAATCGTAATTTTGGACAGAACCAAAGTGTCCATCACGTAACGATTCTCCTTCTTCAAGAACCTGGAGACAATTTAACGGTCCTCAACATTTTAGTTCCAACAATTATGGAAATTTTGGAAGGGGTAACTACAATATAAATTATCAACCCTACAATAATTGTTCTCATCAACCCTACAATAATTGTTCTCAGAGACAGCAAAACCCATCAAATAGATATTTTGATCATTGGGGAAAAAGTAATCGCGACAATGCTAACTGGGGCTCAAATCAGAACAATAGTTTCAATAGAGAAAACAACAACGCTTCCAATAGGGATAATAGCCGCGATAGATCGCAATATGACGGTAGATCATCGAATAATAGATCGTATCGTCAGGCTAACTCTGCTCAACAAGAGCCCCAGGTTATTAATGATCAAGGTAACAATAATAGTAGTGTCTCTAATGCTACTGCTTGCTCTGCTTTTGATTTCGAGAGAGCATCTCAGTGCCCGGAGTGCACAACTTTGTTCCAACCTACAGCTATAACTACCTTGAGTTGCTGTCATCCTCTACCCGCTCTTCCTGCCTTAGCTTCGCATGACGGAAGAGGGTCTCTTACTTTACATAAGGGGTTTGTTAATAATTATCCAGTCTCAGTTCTCTTTGATTCTGGATGCGCAACGGTTGGGGTTAAGCAGTCTCTCATAGATCCTTCCTGTGCCACTGGAGATGTAGTGAAATGTGTGACATTTGGTGGGACAGTTAAGACTTTTCAGACTGCTATAGTCCACATTGCCACACCGTTTTTCACTGGTTATATGCACGCATGTATGCTCAGAGCACCTATCGCCGACCTTACTCTCGGACAGATACATGGTATAAAGGTGTGTACGCCAGTACAGATTGCTGCTTTTGAAAGGCAACATAATCTTACTGCCGCCACTGCACCAAAATCTTTTCACCAGGTACATTCTGCTAATTTTGTGCAATCTTGCAGTATTGATGATACGATTGTTCATCGTACTAATTTTAGTGCTTCTTGTAACCCAGTTCGACATACCTCAGTGCGTCGCAACTCTGACTTTGATTCTTCTTTAACTATTATTATAGAAGAGGATACTTCTGTTTTGTCTGATATACACACTAACTCTATCGCCGCTACGACTGAATCTACATCCAGTCACGTTGATTGCAACTTCTTTGCTGCAATGACTAGCGTTTTCTTTACCACATGTACGGACTTAGTTGTTAGTACATATATGTACCTTATAAGTTTCTTTAGCTTTCTTGCTGGACCGGTTAGCTCGGTATCTTCGTTATTCACGACTTTTTGTCGCACTCACTGAGCTCCTTTTAAACTTCGACGTTGGTCCAAGTTTACTACTGTATGCTTTTACATCTTTATTATATCCTTCTTACTTATTTCTTTGCCCAGTACACAGGCTATGACTTCAGTTCAGCCTTTAAGATGTACGACTTTGTCTACTGCATTTCCTTTGTCTTGCGCAAAACCTCAGATTGTCAACCATCATGACACTCTTGGTCATTATTACCATCTTATGGATTTGCCTATTGATGTCGGCATCTTGTATATTCATAACTTTACCATACATCTTTGTTCACTGCTATATTTCTCGAACACTTTTATCACCCTATATAATTTATGGGTCCAGGTTAGAATGAGCTACTTTCTCTGTTACCCTTTTTTGTTTAACGGAGGAAGGTTTGATTATCGCCATACAGGGGCCGGAAGTTTACACGGTCACATTTGTTAAATTAAAATTAATTGTTGCCTATCATAAAATCTTACCTTTACCAAACAAAGATTTTCATTTGTGTTTTTTTTTCACAGTAAATGCTTTTCCATGAGAGTCAGAGCTGCTATATTGATTGTTTGAGCTGTTTACCAATGGTAGTTATCGCAAGATTTGCTGTTCTATGAAATCATTCGGCAGTTTGACTCCACACTAGATGTGTTTGTACCTTCGTGCTCACAGGATGTTCCAAGATTTTTTAATTCGTCCTTGATGTGTAACTTCTTTAGGACAGTAGATAGTATTAGTAAAGAATGTTAGAGAGTAATATATTATAATATGGTATAACCTCTTATGATAATATGGTGGTTCATCTTTATGCACCATTGCATTACTATATTGTTCGTATACTACTATGTTTTGTGATGTTGAACGTAGGACAATTATAATGATGCTACTATTTTACGTAACTGATCATTGCGATACATATAGGTATTGTACTTTTTGAAGAAAAGGAAGACAAGAGAAGAGGGTATTTTGTCTGAAATTATAAGGTTTTTCTTTGCCCAGCGCTTGATTGTGCGCTAGGGGTAACTTTGTATAGCGATATTAGTACATTGAGAAAACGTTTTTCTGAGGTTGTGATGTAATTTTTTCATTACCGGCGCTTGATTGTGCGTCAGGAATAGCTATGTATAAAGGTATTGGTAATTTTGATAATTATATGGGTTCATGATTGGTACTCCATGGGCTTATTAACTTGGTTATCATGCACATTATGCTTTTTTTTTCTCTCTAGATGATAGCTAGTTATTTGTTCTTTGATTTAGATATGCATTGTTTTTTGTAATGTATGCTGTTGTGCTATAATGGGGTACATTTATACAATGCATTGTTTAATGTAGTTCACCATGAGATATCATTGCTTTCTTTATTCTTATTGCATTGATTTCTTTCATTTCTGCTTATTTTTCTTGTACTTTACCTGCCCATTTTACTTTACACTTACTTCTATCCCTCTTTTGTTCATTTTTGTTAACATGACTTAACATAGTGTATCCTTATGTGTAGATATTAGAATTCTATCGACCTCAAATTTTTTGTATGATGTATTTTTTCCCCCAAAAAAAAAAAAAGATTATATCATTTTTTCCCCGGGGGTCGGTGTAGTATGTTAAGTCAAGTTTAATTAAAGGGAGTTAAGCGTTAAAAGACTTGTATGCACAGGTCCGTTTTTTGTAGATACGCTCTGGGTGATGATGATTTTTTAGTGGGGAGCTGTATACCCAGTAATTTTTGAACGCAGCTGTATTGTACCTGCTTGTTAGTTTGTTTACAAAAAAATAACACAAGGAAACTGGTCGAACATTCTATTGATAGGTTGGGGTAGAAGGCGGATGAACTCCGCTCACATCGCAAGCTGCGAGTTCTTCTTCTTCTTCTTCTTCCTCGTTCGCCTTCAGACTTCCACATTTATGACTCTAATAAAGGCAGTAGTCAACCCAAGGCTCCCAACATCTCCAAACAGTTTTTCGTTGACAGAAGTGGGTTGTGGCCATATGCTACTCCGTTCATTACTGTAAGTTGGGCAGTATTGCAGCAAGTGTTCGACTGTCATTGGGCTGGTACCGCCGGTGCGAGTTCGCACTTGCATGAATTTTGCTGAGTTGTTTTTGAGCAACTGATTTTCGCGGGACAGTTGAATCCAGGCAGAGCTCCTAAGTGGATGTTAGACCGTTTTCGTCAGTGTGTCCCAAGATAGGATATATTTTTTTTATAAAAGGAATACGTGATAATTCCAGAATATTATATTACTTCTAAGCCAAGGATTATTGCGGCTTGTTTATCATGTGCTGTGCACGCTCTTGTAGATTGAAAGAGAACGTAGAGAACATATTTATATTACTTCCAAGCCAAGGATTATTGCGGCTTGTTTATCATGCGCTGTGCTCGCTGTTGTAGATTGAAATTGGACATAGAGAACATGTGTATATTACTTCTAAGCCAGGGATAGGCTTAATTATATACCGAGTATGCTGTATACGGGTGTGTTGAACTGCTGATGTTCCATGATGTGCTTATGTACTGTGTTACCATATGTCTACGTTTGCTGTGTCGTAATAAACATTGTAAAACGTTACTAGGAGTTCAACGTTTACTGACTCCGATGTTTGATATGGTATGTGTGGTTGCAAGTGACTTACAGTAATAGGACTACATGACATTCGCGTGAGTTAACATCTATACATCCACACCCGTCGGCCATCCGTAAGCCCGACACCTGCTGATCGCCTTTATCAGCGTAATTTATAACCAGATTTACCCCCCCCCCCCCCCCACTTAACCAGTTAACACAGCAATTGTGCTAGAGGACTAATGAATTGTCTTGTATAACACTTTTAGTATTTGCACCACAGTATTAATTTGTTACGGTAAAGAGGTGTTGACGTATTTAAATATGTAAATTGACTTGGCAGTTATGACGTCTCATTATTACATGTGAGCTGGTGTCCTGATGTTACTGTGATATTAACTATTTCATAACCAGTCTGGCGCGGCAAGGTCTACATTTGTCTATGTTTATAATTGGCTAAGCCTACGTGCACCGTGTCAATCATCATCACTAACATCATCATCAGACTTCATGTCCTGTGCCATCAATTCAAAACCTGGCAGTGTCTGCTGTATCCGTATCAGTTTGCAATATCCTTTCCTTGTGCTTCCGTCTCCCTCTATTTCACTTACCCTGGAGATTTCAGATCAAGGAATGTCTTGTAAAGTTATCGACCAGCTTCCTCAATATGTGTAACATTCAACGGCAGCACATTTTCCTCACGTCTTGTTCCACTGGTATTTGTCTAATCCTATCTGTTAGTTTCATTGTAGAGATTTTGTTTAAATCTGTTTCTATTCTGCGCAGTCAACCGTTTCATAAATTATTTAAAATGGTGGTTGTTGCATTATACGTAAAAAAGCGACAGAGTGTCACGAGTGGTGAAAAAAGAAAGTCTGAGACAAGAGTAAAGTCAGAGTGAAGAGTAGAAAATAGAGGAAGTCTGAAATAGCGAATGTGAATGTTGAGTGGAAGTGTAACAGTCAGGCGTACAAAGATGAAAACACTCTTTTATCCTGTCACTCCGATGTTTTTAGATTTCAACTCCACTCAACCCTCTCTTTCTCACTTATTGCAAATGAACAGATATATGAAGTATAGGGCCTGATACACCAAGCAGGTTTGACATTTCAATGCTCACAGATGTACAGGTAGAAGAAAATTTTGATAAGCAGCAACCTAATTTTCTATGTTGATTAAGATATAAATGTAGACAGACAAAAAAAAACATATTATATCTACGCGATGACAGGAATTACAAAAATCACTCAAACAAAGTATTCTTCTTTTTTCTTTGATCCTTAGCCGCCGACCGCCAAAGCAGTCAGTGGCCATTTCGCCTTGTGGCGTCTTGTAGGGCAACAACAAATTGATTCCACTTTGCTCGGTCGGTGGCCATCCTTCGTACAGTGCCGAAACTCTGGTTCATTCTTTGCATCTCAGCCTCCACAGTCCTCCGCCAGGTTGTTTTTTGTCGGCCTCTCTTTCGTTTTCCTTCAGGGGTCCAAAGCATAGCTGTTCTTGTGATCGCATCGGGGTCTCTTCTGAGGACATGGCCAACCCAGCTCCAGCGTCTGACAGCTATGAAGGTGTGCATGTTCTCTTGCTTGCTCCGAGCAAGCAGATCTTGGTTGGTGATGGTATTCAGCCAAAAGATTCGGTGAATTTTTTTTTGGCATGTTGTGAGTAGTAGGGTATGTACAACTTAGGTATCATTCAGGAGGCGCGCAGGAGGCGCGCCAGGAGGCGCGTGACTTTTATATAGCAAAAACGCCAGGAGGCGCATGACTTTTATATAAGCGCATTCAGGCGGCGCAAGATGGCGGACTTGAGCTAACAAGGGGAGGTTATATGGGTCAAGATGGCGGACTTGAGCTAACAAGGGGAGGTTATTTGGGTCAAGATGGCGGACTTGAGCTAACAAGGGGAGGCGGTCAAGATGGCGGACTTGAGCTAACAAGGGGGTAAGATGGCGGACTTGAGCTAACAAGGGGGAGATAAAAAAGATGGTGGACTTGAGCTAACAAGGGGGTAAGATGGCGGATTTGAGATAACAAGGGGGAGATAATAGGAAGAGGTATGTTTATATAAGGAAAATGTGGCAAGATGGTGGATTTGAGCTAACAAGGGGGAGATTATTTTTAGAGGTATTTTGAGCTAACAAGAAGAGGATGTTTATATAAGAAGAAGATGATATATATATATACAGTTATATTGAGACATAGACATACATACAAACAGTTATACAAACAGTTAGACAAACATTTATACAAACAGTTATACAAACAATTATACAAACAGTTATATTTAGACATAGACAAACATTTAGATAATAGGATATATTTATATACATATAGACAAACAGTAATACAAACAATTATACAAACAGTTATATTTAGACATAGACAAACATTTAGATAATAGGAAGATAACAAGAAGACGATATACATTTAGACATACATATTTTACAATAGTTATACAAACAATTATACAAACAGTTATATTTAGACATAGACAAACATTTAGATAATAGGAAGATAACAAGAAGACGATATACATTTAGACATACATATTTTACAATAGTTATACAAACAATTATACAAACAGTTATATTTAGACATAGACAAACAATTAGACAAACAGTTATACGAATAGTTAGACAAACATTTAGACGATATATAGGTAACAAAAAAGCGTTTTAGTTAATATAGTTTTTATATTCAATAGTGTTTTTGTATTATCAAACATTAGTATATATAGTCTTTTTACAAAATGGACAGTAATTTTTTATCAAATGACATTGTATAATTGGTAATTTTTTATCAAATCATATATGGGTATTATAATGGTGACATTATCAAACATTTGTAAATAATACATATTTATATTATTTACATTATATACAATAAAAATATCACAGATTTTTAATACAATATCACAGGGGTACAGGCCAGACCTTGAGGGGTGTCGTCACATTGTCGTCCCATTGTCGTCACGTCGTAAGAAATAGTGTATTCGTACAGACAGTTTAAATGTTGAGGGGTGAGGTGGTGACGTTGTCGGGATGTACTTGTCGTTTTATGTAAAAGTAAGACAGGGCGTTGCGGTGTTGTTCGTATGTGTAGATGGAGGATTTGTGTACCCGGAACCCGATATTTTTCCCACCCTGTGCCTGTTGTGTGTTGAGGACGTCTAGGAATGTGTGTTTGTCTACTTTGTTGTGGTGTTTGTTGAGTCCTTTGGTGGTGGTTTTGTCGTAGTCTCCAAAACAGTGATATGTCTTGCTACAGAGGGAAACCATCCCTCTGCCTTCGTATTCTAATTTAAAAAGGCCCGGTGTCCGCTTGTCGAATAAGGTTTGTTCGCGGCATTTTTGACAAAGGGCGCGCGTTTTACCCTCGGTAGCGACGAAAACGGGTCTATGGTCGGGACATACTTCGGCGGGGAACCACTGGTGGTAGGAGCTATAAAATTCTCGTCGCAAAGCGGGCTTAACAACGTCCGCTAAGTTGTCTGAGCTAAGGGCCAAGTAAAGGCTGTCTGTGTCCGTCTCGCACAACTGAAAATCTGACCTATCTACAAATTTATCTAAACAGTCGTAATAAAATTCTAACATGCGTAATTTAGCGTATTGGTACACGAAAAATCCTATCTGAACGGGGAGGTCCCAACATATAGTCTGTTTCAGTTTCTCTACCTCGAATATGTCGTCAGTCACTAACGTCATTTTCCTAAAGCGGGGTGAGTTTATTTGGTCAGAGGTACCCACGTCCGTCGTGTACGAGACATCCACATGCTTCGCTTTATTGGTTAATGTCTTGCCGTAGGCCGCGTTACCTAGCAGTTTCATGGTCTCGCTGGTTATGGCGTAGGCAGGATCAGTATCACCCTGTCGACGCGCGTTCGAAACAGTGTCCCCAAACCGTTTGAAACACGTCACGGGTGTATACTCAAGCACCTGGTAGATACAGGTGACTTCTAATCCTTTGGTTAGGTACCAACGAAGCAGAGGTGTCGCCAACAGAATCTTTTTGCCCACATAACTACCGATCAACGTCCGTCTGGGGGTAGTCAGGAGTTTATGTTTCTCGGCGTATTCCCGCATGAAAGGCCCAATATCTTCCCTCGTGACGTCAACATTCTTAAAAATGGGCGTCATCTCAGAGAAATGTTCTTTTAAAGAGTCGGGGACATGAATGTCACACTCGACTAGGCCAAACAAGGTGTCGTCCAGCACCGAGGCGAGAATATTTTCTTTTGTCAGGGGGTACCGACATTTCGTGTAAGACGGTTTCTGGGTAGGGAAGGTGGCGTTGAGAAAACGACGGATTGATGGGTCGGTTTTCTTCAACGCCTGCCACTCGCATTCCCACATTTCGACAACGGTAACGTTGCAATGGCCCCGTAAATAAGAACTTGTGTCCATCGTATCTGCGTACAACTCAGCCAACGGTTTGTTGTTGACTGGGTTAACGTCACGACCGGCGGTTAGTGGGCAGTTAGGGTGGCCGTGGAATAGGCACCCATGGAACTGGTAGGCGGTTTTAGAGTGTCTGTCCCAACCGTCTACCCTAACGCATACATCACCCAACGCCTTCTCACGCCCGTTAAACTGGGTTTTTAAGGTCACTTTTGTTTGGTGGGAGACCCAAGCCAAATAATCGCGACACTGCACGGTATATTTGTGGAGTTTGTGGTGCTTGAAACCATCATCCTTGTACCGTCTAACGGGAAAGTCAGTGGGCATTTTCTGCATTAACGCCCACAAATAAAGGGCGTTGGCGTCAAAACCTTTAATGGCTTGAACAGGTTTGCCACCTCTAATGCGGGTTTTGCCTTGCTCGTGGAACCTGTGAAAAATAATTGACGGTCCCCCGACGATGTTTTGGCGCAAGATGTTATGTAAATCTACCTCCTGCTTCGAGCATAAAGAAAAATTGACGTTGGGCGGGAGGGTTTTGAAGAGGTACTTTAACGTGACACCGGGCACGGAGATCGCATCTTTAAACATGTCTACACCTAGGCGCGCGTAAAAACTAACTTGTCGGTCTAACGCTGCCAAGAAGGGGACCACGTCTTTATTATTATACCACGTCAGAAAATCGCGTAACGTGGTCATGTGGTTCTGGGCCCACACCTTCTGGCATTCGGTGTACTCATCGGCGGAGATGTTAGTGTTTTTAAGTTTGGAGAAAAACGCCGAGTGGGGTGGTAACGCGGTCTCATCTAACTTTGCTAAATCTGTTATGTATTCATAACAGAAAAACCCTTTGGTTTCTTTAACGTTATACGCCGCGAGATATTTGCTATAGCTAAATCCGGGGGCTAAGTAATTGACTATGTCTAAAAACTTTAACTCGGTAGTGGCAATACACATAAAATTATTATTTCGCTTGACTAAAAATTCGAAGTCTTCCTCCCTGAAATATTGGATGAGATACGGTTTGATGACGTTCACATCATATTTGCCCGAATTGAAACCTAATACCGGTAGCTGCCCCAAATAACCCTCTAATCTACCAAGGAGCCCGTATGAAGTACCGATCGTCTCTAAAGCCTCGAGTTGTGTGCAAACGTCGTCAAAATACGCACGCAGAATCTCATAAGAGGCCGCGGCAATTTTGAGCAGATGGTCAGCCATCCTATTGACCAAGTCTTGCGGGTCACCCGTTGTGATAAAACACACGGGGGCTTCAAAACCGGGGACGTTAGAAGCCACCGAACACGACAGGGGCACGTGTTTGGCTGTGTAGGTGGTGGTATTACCACTTGACTCTAGAGTGTTCTCAAAAAAACACTCGTAGTCAAACGAGGCGCGGTACGGGAAGACGAATTTTGTGTCTACGTCTATGCCCTCCTCCTCGATTAATTCCCAAATGGTCTCTGGGGGATTATACACACCACCTCTAAATGTTTCTCTCCGCTTAGAGCCGGTACAGCGCTTTTCATGGCGCGTCATAGCCCTATAAATCTTCCACAACTTACCGCAATCGGGACACGAAAAAGAGTTACTGGCCCTATCAATATCTGCTATGTACATGAAATGGTTCTTAAACATTAACAGACGCAACGTATCTTTAAAAGTGTCACTACCTCTAAGTTTGGGGGTCAGGTTTTCCTCATCGTCAAATTCAAAAACGTCAATATTTACGTGAAAACATTTTTCTAATTGGGGCATATCGATTAAACTAACCCCGGGGAAATCGACGAGGGACCTAAGTCCCTGCTGTGTTTGCCACTGTTCGACTAATCGGTGCGTGCTTATTCTAACGTTCTTAACGGCACCACCCCTAAAAACGGCTAGACATCTAAAAAAACAAAAGTTATCACTGTATGGTTTTGAATGGGAATCGTGTTGTAGTGTATGGATGTGATTATTGTCCGTGATGAAAGAGGGAATGTCTTGTATGCAGCAGCCAATGGGAAAGTCTTGGATATGATACAGATAGAACGAGGTTGCGGCAATGGCTTCGACAAAGTATTTTGTGTTTGGTCTATTTAATTGTGCTTGTGTGACAATATCGCTATCATGTAACTGTGAGAGAAAAGCTTTGAAATCTGTGATGTTGTTGACTAAGTGTGGTTGATCTAAGACGACTGTGTTATTCGAGGAAGCGTGAAAGAAGCGAAGGTCATTTGTTTCTCTGTGTCTTAAGACGATGTGAAAACTGTAGTTTATTTTGAATCGTTTTGTCTGTTGTTTGAATACAGGGAGCAAGAGACTGTCCCAGTCCGTATTTTCTGTTGGTCTGTGAAAAAAAGTGAAAGTGGATAGGAATTTATGTTTTTTTGCATGTGTTTTAATGGCTTGCCAGTTATCGATGTAGATTTGTTTTATGTCAGCCTGTAAGTCTTCTAAAGAGTCTTCTTCTGACGACAAGCGGGGTTTTTTAATATGGGTTTGGGTGCTGGTCATGGGACGTTTTTTGGTCTGGCCTGTTTTTTCGTGGGTGGGCTGGAGTGGGGCTTGAGGAAGAGGTCGCTGATGGTGTGGTGCCTGCTGCAGCAGATGATGATGATGTTGTTGTCTCTTGGTGCGCCGATCTCGATGATAAGTCTGTGGTACCTGTAGGTAATGTTTGTTGGTGCCCCGATGATGATGATGAGTCTGCTGGGGCACCTGATGTTGGTGTGGGGACAGTCTGATGTTGTTGGATTCTGTGGGTTCGTAGATTATCACTACGAGTAAATTGTTTCCCACAAATGTCACAAGAAAACAGAGGTATACCGTGTGCTGTTTTTACGTGACGTGCTAGATTGTCCCGTCGGTTAAATGTTTTGTTGCAGCGGGGACACGTGAGACTGTGCCTTGGTGCAGTGGTGGTTCCCGCTGATTTGTCTATAACACCTGCCGTTGCAGTGGTGGTTCCCGCTGAGGGGTTTGTAGCGGACGCTGTTGCAGTGGTGGTCCCCAGTGGGACGTTTATAGCGGCCCCCGGTGCAATGGTTTCCGCTGTGGGGGATCTCGGGGCCGCAGGACCATGGACATTCTCAATGTGTTGTTGGAGGGTCTCACGTCCTGCAAAGACTTGGGGACACACACGACAGGGATGATTTTTGTGTGTATGGACCGAGGAGATATGTCTCGCGATATCCCGAGCTCGAGTGAATGATTTCCCGCATTGTCCACAAAGATTTTGGCTTGAAGGCATCTGTGAAGTAGAAACGAAAACACATTACTCACACATAAAATTAAATACAAATAACGAGAGAAAGAAAGAAAGAAAGAAAGAAAGAAAGAAAAAGATAGAAAGAGCGAGAGAGAAATAGAGAAAGAAAGAAAATTGTTATTCTATGTGAAAGAAATAATTTTGTTTAACATATCACAAAGCCGCGCGCGCGCTGGCAAAGATATCGATTAAAAAACACAGCATGTGACGATTTGCCCTGACGTTTAAGAAATAATGGAGATATAAACTTGTTTCAAATGTAATATGTTGATTGTATTATCTCTTTATTTTTACATGTATAGTACTGTTAAAAAATATGGTATGTTCTCTTTAATTTTCTTTATTATGTGAAAAAATATTCCTCACGATCGAGTTTAGTTTGTAGTATTGCACCATCAGTTGAAATCCAGGTTGAGTAATCTCACATAAATGAACAAAAATATGTTATGTCCGGATTTAACATAAAACAATTTAGTATCTGAGTTAACACAGATAGACTATTTTGAAACAGATTTTTTAGCAACACGGGCTAGCGAAAAATCGAATATACCGACATACCTTTTAAATAGAAAAAACAGATATTTAACACCTTAACACAAATAAACCTCACATAAATACTTGTCTAACAAGAAAGAAAGAAAAAGACAGAGAAAGATAGAAAAAGAAAGAAAAAAAAAGAAAGAAAGAAAAAAAAAGAAAGATAGAAAGAAAGAGACAGAGAGAAGAGAGAAGAGAGAATAAACACAGTGTTATATGTAACAAGCAGTTAAATAGAGAGAGAGAGAGAGAGAGAAACACGGATAAGTTTAAATAGAAATAATTTAACATCCTAACACAACACACTAACAACTAAAACTTTTATATTTTTAAAGATATACATCTTAACACAGAGTACCGAATACGCACTCAACTAAAACTTATTTTATTAATTATTTTAACATCTTAACACATGGAAAGAAAAAAAAAAAGAAAAAAGAAAGAAAAAAGAAAGAAAGAAAGAAAGAAAGAAAGAAAGAGACAGAGAGAAGAGAGAATAAACACAGTGTTATATGTAACAAGGAGTTAAATAGAGAGAGAGAGAGAGAGACACGGATAAGTTTAAATAGAAATAATTATTTTAACACACGAAAAAAACATACATTGTTAAAGATATTTATGGTAGCCTAACAATTTAACAAAGAAAATAAAACAGACGAATACGTACGGCGTAACAGTCAATTGATATGACAAAACAAGTTGGTCTTTTCTTTCAGAGATGTGTTCGCAACGAGGGTTCTTAATTGAATGATACGTCTTAAACAATGCGTTCTGTTATATCCCAAAAATGCGCGCACGTAACGAGGTCAACGACCTTACACATCTGTTATTACTGGCAAACAGTTTCTCGTAAATTGTCACGTACCGTAAACAGACCCACTGTGCAGGTGTTCTGAAACAGTCCGTTTCACCTGGTAATATGATACCTAAAC
Source organism: Oreohelix idahoensis (assembly GCA_024509875.1). Classification (NCBI taxonomy): domain Eukaryota; kingdom Metazoa; phylum Mollusca; class Gastropoda; order Stylommatophora; family Oreohelicidae; genus Oreohelix; species Oreohelix idahoensis. The sequence continues at coordinate 163,060 of JAMPIV010021860.1, forward strand.
GGTTAAGTCGTCGTTCGTTTGGGCCTGGCCAAGTATTGATCCACAGTGAAAACTGTTGGTAATTGTTTACACAGGGAACAGCTGTTTATAACTTGACTGGAGTTGTAACATTAGCAAACATTTTGTTTGTGGATCAATACTTGGCCAGGCCCAAACGAACGACGACTTAACCGTTTAGGTATCATATTACCAGGTGAAACGGACTGTTTCAGAACACCTGCACAGTGGGTCTGTTTACGGTACGTGACAATTTACGAGAAACTGTTTGCCAGTAATAACAGATGTGTAAGGTCGTTGACCTCGTTACGTGCGCGCATTTTTGGGATATAACAGAACGCATTGTTTAAGACGTATCATTCAATTAAGAACCCTCGTTGCGAACACATCTCTGAAAGAAAAGACCAACTTGTTTTGTCATATCAATTGACTGTTACGCCGTACGTATTCGTCTGTTTTATTTTCTTTGTTAAATTGTTAGGCTACCATAAATATCTTTAACAATGTATGTTTTTTTCGTGTGTTAAAATAATTATTTCTATTTAAACTTATCCGTGTCTCTCTCTCTCTCTCTCTATTTAACTCCTTGTTACATATAACACTGTGTTTATTCTCTCTTCTCTCTGTCTCTTTCTTTCTTTCTTTCTTTCTTTCTTTCTTTTTTCTTTCTTTTTTCTTTTTTTTTTTCTTTCCATGTGTTAAGATGTTAAAATAATTAATAAAATAAGTTTTAGTTGAGTGCGTATTCGGTACTCTGTGTTAAGATGTATATCTTTAAAAATATAAAAGTTTTAGTTGTTAGTGTGTTGTGTTAGGATGTTAAATTATTTCTATTTAAACTTATCCGTGTTTCTCTCTCTCTCTCTCTCTCTCTCTCTCTCTATTTAACTGCTTGTTACATATAACACTGTGTTTATTCTCTCTTCTCTCTTCTCTCTGTCTCTTTCTTTCTATCTTTCTTTTTTTTCTTTCTTTCTTTTTTTTTTCTTTCTTTTTCTATCTTTCTCTGTCTTTTTCTTTCTTTCTTGTTAGACAAGTATTTATGTGAGGTTTATTTGTGTTAAGGTGTTAAATATCTGTTTTTTCTATTTAAAAGGTATGTCGGTATATTCGATTTTTCGCTAGCCCGTGTTGCTAAAAAATCTGTTTCAAAATAGTCTATCTGTGTTAACTCAGATACTAAATTGTTTTATGTTAAATCCGGACATAACATATTTTTGTTCATTTATGTGAGATTACTCAACCTGGATTTCAACTGATGGTGCAATACTACAAACTAAACTCGATCGTGAGGAATATTTTTTCACATAATAAAGAAAATTAAAGAGAACATACCATATTTTTTAACAGTACTATACATGTAAAAATAAAGAGATAATACAATCAACATATTACATTTGAAACAAGTTTATATCTCCATTATTTCTTAAACGTCAGGGCAAATCGTCACATGCTGTGTTTTTTAATCGATATCTTTGCCAGCGCGCGCGCGGCTTTGTGATATGTTAAACAAAATTATTTCTTTCACATAGAATAACAATTTTCTTTCTTTCTCTATTTCTCTCTCGCTCTTTCTATCTTTTTCTTTCTTTCTTTCTTTCTTTCTTTCTTTCTCTCGTTATTTGTATTTAATTTTATGTGTGAGTAATGTGTTTTCGTTTCTACTTCACAGATGCCTTCAAGCCAAAATCTTTGTGGACAATGCGGGAAATCATTCACTCGAGCTCGGGATATCGCGAGACATATCTCCTCGGTCCATACACACAAAAATCATCCCTGTCGTGTGTGTCCCCAAGTCTTTGCAGGACGTGAGACCCTCCAACAACACATTGAGAATGTCCATGGTCCTGCGGCCCCGAGATCCCCCACAGCGGAAACCATTGCACCGGGGGCCGCTATAAACGTCCCACTGGGGACCACCACTGCAACAGCGTCCGCTACAAACCCCTCAGCGGGAACCACCACTGCAACGGCAGGTGTTATAGACAAATCAGCGGGAACCACCACTGCACCAAGGCACAGTCTCACGTGTCCCCGCTGCAACAAAACATTTAACCGACGGGACAATCTAGCACGTCACGTAAAAACAGCACACGGTATACCTCTGTTTTCTTGTGACATTTGTGGGAAACAATTTACTCGTAGTGATAATCTACGAACCCACAGAATCCAACAACATCAGACTGTCCCCACACCAACATCAGGTGCCCCAGCAGACTCATCATCATCATCGGGGCACCAACAAACATTACCTACAGGTACCACAGACTTATCATCGAGATCGGCGCACCAAGAGACAACAACATCATCATCATCTGCTGCAGCAGGCACCACACCATCAGCGACCTCTTCCTCAAGCCCCACTCCAGCCCACCCACGAAAAACAGGCCAGACCAAAAAACGTCCCATGACCAGCACCCAAACCCATATTAAAAAACCCCGCTTGTCGTCAGAAGAAGACTCTTTAGAAGACTTACAGGCTGACATAAAACAAATCTACATCGATAACTGGCAAGCCATTAAAACACATGCAAAAAAACATAAATTCCTATCCACTTTCACTTTTTTTCACAGACCAACAGAAAATACGGACTGGGACAGTCTCTTGCTCCCTGTATTCAAACAACAGACAAAACGATTCAAAATAAACTACAGTTTTCACATCGTCTTAAGACACAGAGAAACAAATGACCTTCGCTTCTTTCACGCTTCCTCGAATAACACAGTCGTCTTAGATCAACCACACTTAGTCAACAACATCACAGATTTCAAAGCTTTTCTCTCACAGTTACACGATAGCGATATTGTCACACAAGCACAATTAAATAGACCAAACACAAAATACTTTGTCGAAGCCATTGCCGCAACCTCGTTCTATCTGTATCATATCCAAGACTTTCCCATTGGCTGCTGCATACAAGACATTCCCTCTTTCATCACGGACAATAATCACATCCATACACTACAACACGATTCCCATTCAAAACCATACAGTGATAACTTTTGTTTTTTTAGATGTCTAGCCGTTTTTAGGGGTGGTGCCGTTAAGAACGTTAGAATAAGCACGCACCGATTAGTCGAACAGTGGCAAACACAGCAGGGACTTAGGTCCCTCGTCGATTTCCCCGGGGTTAGTTTAATCGATATGCCCCAATTAGAAAAATGTTTTCACGTAAATATTGACGTTTTTGAATTTGACGATGAGGAAAACCTGACCCCCAAACTTAGAGGTAGTGACACTTTTAAAGATACGTTGCGTCTGTTAATGTTTAAGAACCATTTCATGTACATAGCAGATATTGATAGGGCCAGTAACTCTTTTTCGTGTCCCGATTGCGGTAAGTTGTGGAAGATTTATAGGGCTATGACGCGCCATGAAAAGCGCTGTACCGGCTCTAAGCGGAGAGAAACATTTAGAGGTGGTGTGTATAATCCCCCAGAGACCATTTGGGAATTAATCGAGGAGGAGGGCATAGACGTAGACACAAAATTCGTCTTCCCGTACCGCGCCTCGTTTGACTACGAGTGTTTTTTTGAGAACACTCTAGAGTCAAGTGGTAATACCACCACCTACACAGCCAAACACGTGCCCCTGTCGTGTTCGGTGGCTTCTAACGTCCCCGGTTTTGAAGCCCCCGTGTGTTTTATCACAACGGGTGACCCGCAAGACTTGGTCAATAGGATGGCTGACCATCTGCTCAAAATTGCCGCGGCCTCTTATGAGATTCTGCGTGCGTATTTTGACGACGTTTGCACACAACTCGAGGCTTTAGAGACGATCGGTACTTCATACGGGCTCCTTGGTAGATTAGAGGGTTATTTGGGGCAGCTACCGGTATTAGGTTTCAATTCGGGCAAATATGATGTGAACGTCATCAAACCGTATCTCATCCAATATTTCAGGGAGGAAGACTTCGAATTTTTAGTCAAGCGAAATAATAATTTTATGTGTATTGCCACTACCGAGTTAAAGTTTTTAGACATAGTCAATTACTTAGCCCCCGGATTTAGCTATAGCAAATATCTCGCGGCGTATAACGTTAAAGAAACCAAAGGGTTTTTCTGTTATGAATACATAACAGATTTAGCAAAGTTAGATGAGACCGCGTTACCACCCCACTCGGCGTTTTTCTCCAAACTTAAAAACACTAACATCTCCGCCGATGAGTACACCGAATGCCAGAAGGTGTGGGCCCAGAACCACATGACCACGTTACGCGATTTTCTGACGTGGTATAATAATAAAGACGTGGTCCCCTTCTTGGCAGCGTTAGACCGACAAGTTAGTTTTTACGCGCGCCTAGGTGTAGACATGTTTAAAGATGCGATCTCCGTGCCCGGTGTCACGTTAAAGTACCTCTTCAAAACCCTCCCGCCCAACGTCAATTTTTCTTTATGCTCGAAGCAGGAGGTAGATTTACATAACATCTTGCGCCAAAACATCGTCGGGGGACCGTCAATTATTTTTCACAGGTTCCACGAGCAAGGCAAAACCCGCATTAGAGGTGGCAAACCTGTTCAAGCCATTAAAGGTTTTGACGCCAACGCCCTTTATTTGTGGGCGTTAATGCAGAAAATGCCCACTGACTTTCCCGTTAGACGGTACAAGGATGATGGTTTCAAGCACCACAAACTCCACAAATATACCGTGCAGTGTCGCGATTATTTGGCTTGGGTCTCCCACCAAACAAAAGTGACCTTAAAAACCCAGTTTAACGGGCGTGAGAAGGCGTTGGGTGATGTATGCGTTAGGGTAGACGGTTGGGACAGACACTCTAAAACCGCCTACCAGTTCCATGGGTGCCTATTCCACGGCCACCCTAACTGCCCACTAACCGCCGGTCGTGACGTTAACCCAGTCAACAACAAACCGTTGGCTGAGTTGTACGCAGATACGATGGACACAAGTTCTTATTTACGGGGCCATTGCAACGTTACCGTTGTCGAAATGTGGGAATGCGAGTGGCAGGCGTTGAAGAAAACCGACCCATCAATCCGTCGTTTTCTCAACGCCACCTTCCCTACCCAGAAACCGTCTTACACGAAATGTCGGTACCCCCTGACAAAAGAAAATATTCTCGCCTCGGTGCTGGACGACACCTTGTTTGGCCTAGTCGAGTGTGACATTCATGTCCCCGACTCTTTAAAAGAACATTTCTCTGAGATGACGCCCATTTTTAAGAATGTTGACGTCACGAGGGAAGATATTGGGCCTTTCATGCGGGAATACGCCGAGAAACATAAACTCCTGACTACCCCCAGACGGACGTTGATCGGTAGTTATGTGGGCAAAAAGATTCTGTTGGCGACACCTCTGCTTCGTTGGTACCTAACCAAAGGATTAGAAGTCACCTGTATCTACCAGGTGCTTGAGTATACACCCGTGACGTGTTTCAAACGGTTTGGGGACACTGTTTCGAACGCGCGTCGACAGGGTGATACTGATCCTGCCTACGCCATAACCAGCGAGACCATGAAACTGCTAGGTAACGCGGCCTACGGCAAGACATTAACCAATAAAGCGAAGCATGTGGATGTCTCGTACACGACGGACGTGGGTACCTCTGACCAAATAAACTCACCCCGCTTTAGGAAAATGACGTTAGTGACTGACGACATATTCGAGGTAGAGAAACTGAAACAGACTATATGTTGGGACCTCCCCGTTCAGATAGGATTTTTCGTGTACCAATACGCTAAATTACGCATGTTAGAATTTTATTACGACTGTTTAGATAAATTTGTAGATAGGTCAGATTTTCAGTTGTGCGAGACGGACACAGACAGCCTTTACTTGGCCCTTAGCTCAGACAACTTAGCGGACGTTGTTAAGCCCGCTTTGCGACGAGAATTTTATAGCTCCTACCACCAGTGGTTCCCCGCCGAAGTATGTCCCGACCATAGACCCGTTTTCGTCGCTACCGAGGGTAAAACGCGCGCCCTTTGTCAAAAATGCCGCGAACAAACCTTATTCGACAAGCGGACACCGGGCCTTTTTAAATTAGAATACGAAGGCAGAGGGATGGTTTCCCTCTGTAGCAAGACATATCACTGTTTTGGAGACTACGACAAAACCACCACCAAAGGACTCAACAAACACCACAACAAAGTAGACAAACACACATTCCTAGACGTCCTCAACACACAACAGGCACAGGGTGGGAAAAATATCGGGTTCCGGGTACACAAATCCTCCATCTACACATACGAACAACACCGCAACGCCCTGTCTTACTTTTACATAAAACGACAAGTACATCCCGACAACGTCACCACCTCACCCCTCAACATTTAAACTGTCTGTACGAATACACTATTTCTTACGACGTGACGACAATGGGACGACAATGTGACGACACCCCTCAAGGTCTGGCCTGTACCCCTGTGATATTGTATTAAAAATCTGTGATATTTTTATTGTATATAATGTAAATAATATAAATATGTATTATTTACAAATGTTTGATAATGTCACCATTATAATACCCATATATGATTTGATAAAAAATTACCAATTATACAATGTCATTTGATAAAAAATTACTGTCCATTTTGTAAAAAGACTATATATACTCCTGTTTGATAATACAAAAACACTATTGAATATAAAAACTATATTAACTAAAACGCTTTTTTGTTACCTATATATCGTCTAAATGTTTGTCTAACTATTCGTATAACTGTTTGTCTAATTGTTTGTCTATGTCTAAATATAACTGTTTGTATAATTGTTTGTATAACTATTGTAAAATATGTATGTCTAAATGTATATCGTCTTCTTGTTATCTTCCTATTATCTAAATGTTTGTCTATGTCTAAATATAACTGTTTGTATAATTGTTTGTATAACTATTGTAAAATATGTATGTCTAAATGTATATCGTCTTCTTGTTATCTTCCTATTATCTAAATGTTTGTCTATGTCTAAATATAACTGTTTGTATAATTGTTTGTATTACTGTTTGTCTATATGTATATAAATATATCCTATTATCTAAATGTTTGTCTATGTCTAAATATAACTGTTTGTATAATTGTTTGTATAACTGTTTGTATAAATGTTTGTCTAACTGTTTGTATAACTGTTTGTATGTATGTCTATGTCTCAATATAACTGTATATATATATATCATCTTCTTCTTATATAAACATCCTCTTCTTGTTAGCTCAAAATACCTCTAAAAATAATCTCCCCCTTGTTAGCTCAAATCCACCATCTTGCCACATTTTCCTTATATAAACATACCTCTTCCTATTATCTCCCCCTTGTTATCTCAAATCCGCCATCTTACCCCCTTGTTAGCTCAAGTCCACCATCTTTTTTATCTCCCCATTGTTAGCTCAAGTCCGCCATCTTACCCCCTTGTTAGCTCAAGTCCGCCATCTTGACCGCCTCCCCTTGTTAGCTCAAGTCCGCCATCTTGACCCAAATAACCTCCCCTTGTTAGCTCAAGTCCGCCATCTTGACCCATATAACCTCCCCTTGTTAGCTCAAGTCCGCCATCTTGCGCCGCCTGAATGCGCTTATATAAAAGTCATGCGCCTCCTGGCGTTTTTGCTATATAAAAGTCACGCGCCTCCTGGCGCGCCTCCTGCGCGCCTCCTGAATGATACCTAAGTTGTACATACCCTACTACTGTTGTGTGAAATGAGGACAATTTCGACATTTCCTTCTCTGTAACTCTCCAGCATTCCGCACCATAGAAAAGCACAGAAAGCACACAGCTCTGATATAATCTTAATTTTGTGCTTGTGCTGTATTGAAACTGCCATCAATGGTACCTATACCTTGTAGCGGTATGGCGGCTTGCGTACCCTGACAATCCCCAGAGCTATGCCAGTGGGAGTTTTACTCCTGGTAGGTTCAACCAAGCTGGACTGGTCTGTGTGGGTAGGGGTCAGACAAAAGCTGGTACCCTGGTCCTCCAGGTTGGGGGTTTTAGCATAGGGCTGACACCCCTGTCTATGTAAAAAAAATAATGAAGTTACGGAAACAACATCAAATGAACAAACTTTGCTGCGGGATGGACATTCGGAGTCTGTGGCTCGTATGACTGTCAGTGGTGAAAGCCGAAAGGAAGCCACTGACATGAAAACGGATGTCCTGACCGCAAAACAGGATACAAGAATAGGATTTTGGAATGTCAGGACAATGTACGAGACAGGTAAACTAAGACAGGTCACGGCAGAAATGAGAAACTATAGGTTACACATCCTGGGGATAAGTGAGAGCAGATGGACAGGGGCAGGAAAAGTTAAAACAGCAACAGGAGAAACAGTACTTTACTCTGGAAGAGAGGATGGACAGCACAGTGAAGGCGTAGCCATTATTCTACAGAAAGGGATAGAAAGGACATTACTGGAATGGAAACCCATCAACAACAGACTGATACGATTGAGATTGAGAGGGAGATTCACCAACACTACAATAATACAATGCTACGCACCAACGAATGATAGCGATGAGGAGGTCAAGGATGAATTCTATCAACAACTGCAGAAAGAAATGGAAGACACACCTAGATATGATCTTGTTATAGTAATGGGAGACCTCAATGCGAAAGTTGGTACACACAATACATATAATGAAAGAACAATGGGGAAATGCGGCAGCGGAACAGCAAACGAAAATGGGGATAAGCTAATAAGTTTCTGTAGCATTAACAACCTGGTCATTGGAGGAACACTTTTCCCACATAAGGAAATTCACAAGTTAACATGGGAATCACCAAATGGTCGGGACAGAAACCAGATAGACCACATCATGGTTAACGGTAGATGGAGACATGCATTACAAGATGTGAAGGTAAGAAGAGGTGCAGATGTGGGAAGTGATCACCATTTAGTAGTAGCAAAACTGAAAGTGAAACTAAGAAGGGCTGGACCAACTGTAACTACACAGAAAAGGTTTGACATCAGCAAATTGAAGGACCCCCTTACCAGAAAAGCTTTTGCGGCCGACATTAAGAAACGATATCAATTTGCCAAAAGCCAGGAAAAGACATTGACTGATGATATAGACCAGAATTTCAACACCATTTCAACAATATATAAGGAAAGTAGCAAATCATGCTTAGGATTCCAGGAAAGGAAGAAGCAAGACTGGATAACACCAGAAACACTAAACACCATAAAGATGAGAAAGGAAATGAAAAGAAAGAAAACAGAAGCGAAGTCCCCCAGGTTAAAGCAACTATATAGCGAACAGTACAGTCAGCTGGACAGGGAAGTTAAACGCCAAACCCGAGCCAACAAAAGGAATTTCCTAGACGATCTTGCAAAACAGGCAGAAGAGGCAGCACTGAGAAATGAACAAAGCACAGTATACAAAATAACTAAATTCATCAGCGGAAAACAAGGTGCAAACAATATTACATTAGTAAGAGATAAGCAAGGAAATCTCATCAAGACAGCAGAGGGACAGGAAACAAGATGGGCAGAGCACTTCAGAGAAACTCTGAACAAGGAAATACCAGAGACACAATTGAATGTTCCTGAGGCTGAAAACGATCTAGATGTAAATACAGACATTCCACGAAAAGAAGAAATCATCACAGCAATCAAAGGGTTAAAGAACGGTAAAGCTCCGGGCCATGATAACTTAAATGCAGAGCTATTTAAGACAGACCCTGAGCTAGCAGCAGAACTATTAGAACCACTATTTGCACAAGTGTGGAAAACGGGGACAACACCATCAGAGTGGAACAAAGGAATAATTGTCAAATTGCCCAAGAAGGGAGATCTTGCAGACTGCAATAATTGGAGAGGAATCACTCTTCTCTCAGTTCCCAGCAAAATACTAGGCAGGATAATTATACAGAGAATTTCAAAGGCAGTAGACTACAAACTGAGGAAAGAACAAGCAGGATTTAGAAAGAACAGAAGATGTGTAGACCATATATTCACTCTCAGGAACATTATAGAGCAGTGCTCAGAATGGCAAAGACAGCTTTACATAAATTTTGTTGATTTTGAAAAGGCTTTTGACAGCATACATAGGGACAGTTTATGGAAAATACTGAGGGCTTATGGAATTCCAAGCTGCATAGTGTCAATCATAAAAAGCCTCTATGCCAACTTTACGTGTAGTGTTGGGCAGAGCAACCTAACCTTCGAGGTGAAGACAGGAGTACGACAGGGATGCCCCTTATCAACCACTCTATTTTTAACAGTCATAGACTGGGTGATGCGCCAGACAACAGAGGGCAGTCCAAGAGGAATAAGATGGACTACATTTTCTACATTGGAAGATCTGGAATATGCAGATGACATTGCACTGCTGGCACATTCACATCAACACATCCAGGAAAAAACGGATAGACTTAATAAGTTTAGCCAGCAGGTGGGCTTGAACATCAATTTAAAGAAGTCTGAGGTCATGACGCTCAATGTGAGCAACCCTGAGCCCATATCAGTAAGGAATCAGCAACTGGTACAGACAGATACCTTCACATACCTAGGAAGCATAGTAACACCAGACGGTGGGGCAGGCAAAGACATCAACATCAGAATGAATAAGGCAAGAACAGCCTTCTTTAGCCTAAATAACATCTGGAAGTCCTCCCAATACAGCACAAGCACAAAATTAAGATTATACCAGAGTTGTGTGCTTTCTGTGCTTCTCTATGGTGCGGAATGCTGGAGAGTCACAGAGAAGGAAATGTCAAAATTGTCCTCTTTTCACACAACATGCCTAAGAAAAATTCACCGAATCTTTTGGCCGAATACCATCACCAACCAAGATCTGCTTACTCGTAGCAAGCAAGAGGACATGCACACCATCATAGCTGGCAGACGCTGGAGCTGGGTTGGTCATGTCCTCAGAAGAGACCCCGATGCCATCACAAGAACAGCTATGCTTTGGACCCCTGAAGGAAAGCGAAAGAGAGGCCGACCAAAAACAACTTGGCGGAGGACTGTGGAGGCTGAGATGCAAAGAATGAACCAGAGTTGGGGCACTGTACGAAGGATGGCCACCGACCGTGCAAAGTGGAATCAATTTGTTGTTGCCCTACAAGACGCCACTAGGCGTGATGGCCACTGACTGCTTTGACGGTCGGTGGTTAAGGATCGAAGAAGAAGAAGCTGTATTGAAAGGACTTCTACATGTTGTTTAGGCTAAAAATGGCTGTTCTTGCCTTATTCATTCTGATGTTGATGTCTGTTCCTGCCCCGCCGTCTGGCGTTACTATGCATCCTAGGTATGTGAAGGTGTCTGTCTGTACCAGTTGCTGATTCCTTACTGATATGGGCTCAGGGTTGCTCACATTGAGCGTCATGACCTCTGACTTCTTTAAATTGATGTTCAAGCCCACCTGCTGGTTTTTCCTGGATGTGTTGATGTGAATGTGCTAGTAGTGCAATGTCATCTGCATATTCCAGATCTTCCAATGTAGAAAATGTGGACCATCTTATTCCTCTTGGACTGCCCTCTGTTGTCTGGCGCATCACCCAGTCTATGACTGTTAAAAGTAGAGTGGTTGATAAGGGGCATCCCTGTTGTACTCCTGTCTTCACCTCAAAGGTTAGGTTGCTCTGCCCAACACTACACGTAAAGTTGGCATAGAGGCTTTTTATGATTGACACTATGCACCTTGGAATTCCATAAGCCCTCAGTATTTTCCATAAACTGTCCCTATGTATGCTGTCAAAATCCTTTTCAAAATCAACGAAATTAATGCACAGCTGACTTTGCCATTCTGAGCACTGCTCTATGATGTTCCTGAGAGTGAATATATGATCTACACATCTTCTGTTCTTTCTAAATATTGCTTGTTCTTTCCTCAGTTTGTGGTCTACTGCTTTTGAAATTCTCTGTATAATTATCCTGCCTAGTATTTTGCTGGGAACTGAGAGAAGAGTGATTCCTCTCCAATTATTGCAGTCTGAAGGATCTTCCTTCTTGGGCAATTTGACAATTATTCCTTTGTTCCACTCTGATGGTGTTGTCCCCGTTTTCCAGACTTGAGCAAATAGTGGTTCTAATAGTTCTGCTGCTAGCTCAGGGTCTGTCTTTAATGGCTCTGCAATTAAGTTATCATGGCCAGGAGCTTTTCCGTTCTTTAACCCTTTGATTGCTGTGATGATTTCTTCTTTTCGTAGAATGTCTGTATTTACAACTAGATCGTTTTCAGCGTCAGGAACATTCAATTGTGTCTCTGGTGGTTCCTTGTTCAGAGTTTCTCTGAAGTGCTCTGCCCATCTTGTTTCCTGTCACTCTGCTGTCGTGATGAGATTTCTTTGCTCATCTCTTACTAATGTAATATTGTTTGCACCTCGTTTTCCGCTGATGAATTTAGTTATTTTGTATACTGTGCTTTGTTCATTTCTCAGTGCTGCCTCTTCTGCATGTCTTGCAAGATCGTCTAGGAAATTTCTTTTGTTGGCTCTGGTTTGGCATTTTACTTCCTTGTCCAGCTGACTGTACTGTTCGCCATATAGTTGCTTTAACCTGGGGGACTTCGCTTCCGTTTTCTTTCTTTTCATTTCCTTTCTCAGTGTTATAGTGTTTAATATTTCTGGTGTTATTCAGTCTTGCTTCTTCCTTTCCTGGAATCCCAAGCATGATTTGCTGCTTTCCCTATATTGTTGAAATGGTGTTGAATTTCTGGTCTATATCATCAGTCAATGTCTTTTCCTGACTTTTGGCAAATTGATATCGTTTCTTTATGTCAGCCGCAAAAGCTTTTCTGGTAAGGGGGTCCCTCAATTTGCTGATGCCAAACCTTTTCTGTGTAGTTACAGTTGGTCCAGCCCTTCTTAGTTTCACTTTCAGTTTTGCTACTACTAAATGGTGATCACTTCCCACATCTGCACCTCTTCTTACCTTCACATCTTGTAATGCATGTCTCCATCTACCGTTAATCATGATGTGGTCTATCTGGTTTCTGTCCCGACCATTTGGTGATTCCCATGTTAATTTGTGAATTTCTTTATGTGGGAAAAGTGTTCCTCCAATTACCAAGTTGTTAATACTACAAAAACGTAAAACGAGTTCCCATTTTCGTTTGCTGTTCCGCTGCCGCATTTCCCCATTACTCTTTCATTATATGTGTTGTGTGTTCCAACTTTCGCATTGAGGTCTCCCATTACTATAATATAATCCTATCTAGGTGTGTCTTCCATTTCTTTCTGCAGTTGTTGATAGAATTCATCCTTGACCTCCTCATCACTGTCATTCGTTGGTGCGTAGCATTGTATTATTGTAGTATGGGTGAATCTACCGCTCAATATTAATCTTATCAGTCTGTTGTTGATGGGTTTCCATTCCAGTAATGTCCTTTCTATTCCTGTCTGTAAAATAATGGCTACACCTTCATTGAGCTGTCCATCCTCTCTTCCAGAGTAAAGTACTGTTTCTCCTGTTGCTGTTTTAACTTTTCCTGCCCCTGTCCATCTGCTCTCGCTTATCCCTAGAATGTGTAACCTATAGTTTCTCATTTCTGCAGTGACGTGTCTTAGTTTACCCGTCTCATTCATTGTCCTGACATTCCAAAATCCTATTCTTGTATCATGTTTTGCGGTCAGGACGTCCGTTCTCATGTCAGTGGCTTCCTTTCGGTTTTCACCACTGACAGTCATACGAGCCTCAGACTCCGGATGTCCGTCCCGCAGCAAAGTTTGTTTATTCGTTGTTGTTTCCGTAACTTCAATATTTTTTTACATAGACAGGGGTGTCAGCCCTATGCTAAAACCCCCAACCTGGAGGACCAGGGTGTCTGCTTTCGTCTGACCCCTGCGCGCACAAACCTGTCCAGCTTGGTAGAACCTTCCAGGAGTAAAACTCCCGCTGGCATAGCTCTGGGGATAATCAGAGTACGCAAGCCGCCATACCTCGACAAGGTATTGACACCGGTGATGGCAGTAAACAAAGCATGATTCACTATAAATAAACACAAGAATTACAACATACAACAACCTGATTTTGTTTAATAATCCAAACTGGCACTCATGTTGTAAACACAAAATAACTCCAAGAATTAACCCAAAAGACAGAGAAATAAGACACACACTGGGTACTAGAAATAATAAACACAATCCTAATCCGCGTCCCCGTCCTACAGTTCCCAGCTTCAAATAAAAAAAAGACGCAGCAAACGAGAATGCAGTCAGCGACCCATAGCTTGACTGCTTGCGTCAGGGTCAGCGAACCAGAGCTGACCAAGACCCTACTCCACCTCCAAGTGGTGGTCCTGGAAACAGGCTGCATCACTGCAGTCTGGCTGAGAGAGTAGGGATCAAAGAGGGAAGGCAAACCCGATCCCAAAAAATGCTGTGCTGAAGTCGGATGTGTCGGCCGAAAGGCGCAGATATCGCAGCTTCGCTGTAAACAGACACAACGCAACCACCGTCCTTTTCAGAACGAACGAGGAAGAAGAAGAAGAAAAAAATAAAAACGACTACGAACAGGCTACACAAGAAAAAAAAACACCCCACAGCAAAAGAATACACCACAAATAGGTAAACCACAATGATTACAAAATTTAATCAACACCCAATTCTGGCACAACCAGTACTTCAAAATCTTCTTCTTCTTCCGTCCTTAGCCAAAGACCGACCAAGCAGTCAGAGGCCATCACGCCTTGTGGCGTCTTAAGGGCAACAGCAGATTGATTTTCTCTGTTGTAGTTTCCCATCACGCCTAGCGGCGTCTTTAGGGCAACAACAAATAGATCCTTCTGCCGTTGTTTCCGTAATCGGTGTGACAAGCCAACGGGTGATCAGCCCATTGGGCGTACTTCAAAATAACCTCCAGTAATTACTGTCCACTATATATCCTGCATCATAACGTCTCCTGTTTGTCGGTGCCGTTACTGATGTTACTGTGATATGATAACCAGACTGACCCGAATTACTTGCAAATTCGTGCTTTTCTGACGAAGTGAGAAACAACTTAAATCCACGAATGACAAAGTCAGAGGGAAATGTCCTTTCAGCGACTAAATTATAATGAACCCTGTTATCCTGCGCGTTAAAATGAGTCCAAACTCGAGTTTGCGCAAGCGATGTGCCTTACTATACCCGTGAGACGCGGCAAGTTCAATGGAAACTTTACGTATAAAGAAAAGGGCCCACCGGCATATGCTTTAAGACGAGATGGGCGCGCTATTCTGTAGATAGGTGAGCTTGAATTTTACTGGTATCAGAGGTTAAGCAGCTCCAGGAGCAGAGTGTACCAGCAGCTGGGTACTTAAGTCTGTCTTCCTGGTAATGGGTGTTTAGGATTTAACCCAAACCGTTCTCAACTCGAGAACTCGGTCAAGGATGTGTTCATAAGACCAGAGGTGGGACGAGATGCTTGGTTCCATGTCCCCACATCGATGGTATGCGGAAGTTTCCTTCTCCGCTGCGAAAATGCAAAAATTACAAGCCATAAGCTAGTCTCGTAATTTAGGGTCCACTAGCTAAAAATACATGTACACGAACACATCGAGACGAGGACTGTTTACAAAGATTCAACGCCTCACACACTCCCCCATCCAAATTATCGTGGAGCGCCAGACCGGTTTGTGTCGGCTGATTTAGCAGGTTTGCCTGTCTCTAAATTGCCATGCTAACAGCAGCTCATAGCCACGCAAAACCGCTCGCGCACTAAGAGGCGTAACGGTTTTCATCATCATCATCAGCTGCCATCTCCACAACGAAGTTGGCTGTAATGGATCTCTAACGTCTTCTGTTTCTTGTCTTGGTGGTGCACTCTGATAGACTCTTTCCTGTCCATCTCTTGATGTTATCTTCCCACTTATAACGCTGTCTTTGCCTTGAACGTGTGCCTTTAACTCTCCCATCTTTTATGGTCTTCTGCAAGGTGTTATGCCTTTTTATGTGGCCAAAGTATTTTAGCTGACGAACTTTGATCTCCTTCATTTGTTCACTTTTCATACCTAGATTTTCTAGGACCTTCTTATTTGTTTTCTTCTCTCTTTCCATGAGATATGCCCCATTCTTCTATATATCCACATTTCAAAGCCTCAGTTCTTTCTTCCAAATGATTATTCATTACCATGATTTCTCACCATACAGAAATGCAGAATATATATATATATATATATATATATATATATTCATAACCCTCCACTCCCAAAGGAGCATAGGCCTTCAACAAACACATGCCAAGTCCTCCTGTCACGTGCCATCATCTCAAGTTCTTTCCACGTTCTCCTCATCATTTTCACCTCTGTTTCCAGCTTTCTTCTCCATGTGCTTCTTGGTCTACCTCTGCCTCTCTTGCCCTGGGGGTTCCAGAACAAGGACTGCCTTGTAATGCTATCAACAGGTTTCCTTAGTGTGTGTCCTATCCATCGCCATCGTCTTCTTCTCACCTCTTGTTCCACTGGCACTTGTCTAGTTCTTGTCATCAGTTCCACGTTGGTAACCTTGTCATACAATTTTAATCCCTCTATTCTACGCAAGCCCCTATTTATGAAAGTCTGTAGCTTTTTGGTTGTTGTCTTTGTTGTTCTCCATGTCTCAGAACCATACAATAGGACTGACTTTACATTTGAGTTGAAAATTCTTATTTTCGTGTTGGATCCGATTTCACTTGATCTCCATATATTTCCCAATGCAATGAAAGCTCCTCTTGCTTTTTGTATTCTTATTTTGATATCGCTGTCTGTCCCTCGAACTTTGTCTATATTACTGCCAAGATATGTGTACGATTCTGCATCTTGTATTGGTGTTTCTTCAAGTTTAAGCATGTTATCATTACCTGCATTTATTCTCATTATTTTTGTCTTTTCCCTGTGTATTTTCAGACCCAATTGCTGTGACCTCTCATCGAGTGTATTCAATTTGTCCTGCATCTGATTACGGTTATGGGACAGAAGAGCCAAGTCATCAGCAAAATCCAGATCATCCAACTGCTTAGTCAGAATCTACTGGATTCCATTTCTGTTGTGTGTTGTCGATGATCTCATAACCCAGTCTATTGCTAGTAAGAAAAGAAATGGAGACAAGAGGCATCCCTGTCGCACTCCTGTTCTTATCCCAAACGTTCTGTAAGCTGTCCTTCGTGAAGAACTCTGCATGTCATGTCTTCATATGTTTTCTTTATTAAATTAATGATCTTCAGGGTAACTCCATAATGCCTCATCAATTTCCAAAGTGATTCTCTGTCTACACTGTCAAATGCCTTTTCGTAGTCCACAAATCCAATGTATAGTGGTGAATTCCATTCCAGACTTTGTTCAACTATTATTCTCAAAGTGGCTTTCTGGTCTGTACATGATCTGTTTTGTCGAAAACCTGCTTGTTCATCTCTCAGTTTCTTGTCTATGGACTCTTTTATTCTCTCAAGGATAATCCTGTTTAATACTTTTCCTGGCACTGATTGTAACATTATTCCTCTATAATTTGTGCACTCTTGTAAATTTCCCTTTTTAGGCAACTTAACCAAATATCCTTCCTTCCATTCTGCTGGTATCTCTTCCTTTTCCCAGACTTTACCAAGTAATTTATATAACATCTCTGTAGCCGTGTCGATATCTGCTTTTATGGCCTCTGCTGGAATGCCATCAGGTCCAGCCGCTTTTTCATCTCTTAGAAGATTTATAGCTTTCTTTATTTCTTCCTTCTTTGGTCTTTCACCGTTAATATGTAGCTCTTCTTCTGCTGGCTGGATGTCTGGGGATTTTGTGGAGCTGGTCTATTGAGAAAGTCCTCAAAATATTATGTCCAGCTCTTCATTTGCTCTTGTATATTGCTGGGCAGTTTCCCATTCTTGTCTTTTATGAGGCAACTTGTTTGCTTGTATTTCCCTGTTAGCTTCTTTGTGCTGCTATACAGTTCTCTCATATTTTCTTTGACTGCAGCATCTTCTGCCTCTCCTGCCAACTCCTCAATATACTTCCTCTTGTCTCTTTTGATACTTCTTTTTATTTCTTTGTTTGCTTCTGTGTACACTTCTTGAGCCTTGGCTTTGGAACTTCTGGTTTTGCTTGTGTTTTAATCTGCTTTCTTGTTTTTTTTCTGTCTTTTATCTTATTGATGGTTTCTGTTGTTATCCATGCTTCTTGTTGTTTTTCCCTTTTCCCCAGTGTTTCTACACATGTCTCATTCCATACAGTTTTGACCTGCTGCCAATAGTCTTCAATATTCTCTACATCTTCCAGCTGTTGGAGCACTTGGAATTTGTTGGATACTGTGACCGCAAATTTTTCTCTTGTATATATATATATATATATATATATATATATATATATATATATATATATATATATATATATATATATATATATATATATATATATATATATATATATATATATATATATATATATATATAACACTCTATGACTCAGTTTTAATTTGTGAGATAACTGTTTTTTAGATGTCAGTATATGTTTCATGTTGTTGAATGTAGCTTTGGCCATTCCTATTCTATTTTGGATTTCTGTTTCACGTCAGCCATCTTCTGTTATTATATGACCAAGATGTACGTAGCTCTTGACTTGTTCCAGGATTTTCCCATTTACGCTTATCTTTAATGTGGGTTTATCGTCTGTTTTGCTAATTATCATAGTTTTTGTTTTCTCAATATTAATGTCGCGTCCATATTCATGACTTACACTGTACACTTGCGTCACTAGTTCTTGTAATTCATGTTTGCTTTCAGCTAACAAAACGGTATCATCTGCATAACTGAGGTTGTTTATTGACCTTCCATTGATGTTCAGTCCTGGTATTTCCTGTATCTGTGTGAAACATTTTTTCAGTGTATATATTAAATTGGCAGGGGGACAGCACAAACTTTGTCTGACACCTCTTGTTATGTATGGTGAACAATTCCCTCCAGATCTTTCTCTTGCAGTTTGCTCCCAGTAAAGGTTACTGAGTATTCATATATCTTTTCCATCAATACCTATGTCTTCGAGACATTAAATTATTTTCTCATGATGGACTCTGCCAAAAACCTTCTTATAGTCAATGAAGCACATGTACATATTTTTTGGACCTCTGTATATTTTTCTGCTAATATTCTTAGGCAAAATATTGCCTCTCTTGTTCCGCTGTTCCGTCTTATTCTTCTTCTTTGATCCTTAGCCGCCGACCGTCAAAGCAGTCAGTGGCCATCACGCCTAGTGGCGTCTTGTAGGGCAACAACAAATTGATTTCACTTTGCTCTGTCGGTGGTCATCCTTCGTACAGTGCTGTTCCGTCTAAAACCAAATTATTCTTCTTGGATTTCTCTGTCTACCTTACTTTTTATTCTTTCTTGTATGATTTTGAGCAGTATTTTAATTGCATGACTCATCAGGCTGATTGTTCTTAAGTCTAACATTCTGTTGCATTAGGTTTTTTGGGTAATGTCATAAAGACTGATGTCTTCATGTCATGTGGTATATATCCTGTATTGTATATATCGTTGCATAGATATGTGACTGTATCTTTACCAAAGCTCTCCAGGGTTTCCATCATTTCAATTTTTATTTGTCCGTGGCTGCCGATTTTCCTTTTTGTATCATTTGTATTGCATTTTCTACTTATGATCTGAGAATGTTTGGGCCTTAGAATCTGGTGATGGATTTATACCTCTGTTGTCCTCGAATACTTCTTTAACGTATTCTGCCCATCTGTTTGATATGTCTTTCTTGTCAAGTAAGATTACACCATTGTTGTTCTTGATACAGCTTCCTCCTTGTGCAAACCGTGACCTATTTGACAATTTTTTTATTTCTTCATGCATTTCTCTTGTCATGTGCTTTGCTTCCAAGTCTTCTATTTCTTTGCATTTTGTTTCTATCCACCGTTCTTTTGCTTGTTTACACATAGTACGTGTGTCATTGTCTATTGTTTTATATTCTGTAGTGTTTTTTGCTTTCTTTCTTCCATTTTACTCTATATGACATCTGTCATCCAAATTTGATTTTTCTTACGCTCCTTTTAGATAAATTTGCATTTGCTAAGTGTATGCTTGTTTTTAAGCTTTCCCATTTTGTGGTTACTTTTTCTTCTTGGTTTCCTCTTCTAAACTGCTCCATGCTTTCTGTCAGTAACTGCTGATATTTATTTTTGACGTCGATTAGATATCTTTGTTTTATATCTGGTGGTTTTAGTGCTGATATTTCCATCTGGGGTTCCTTCTTTCTTCTATTTCCGGTTCTTTTCAGCTTTATATTTACTTTGATGACCGGATTGTGATCTGAATTGATGTCGGTGCCAGGATGTGTCTTTGGACTTGTGATACTATTCTTAAATCTATGTTTTATCATGATATAGTCAATTTGATTTCTTGTTACGTCTCCTGGGCTTTTCCTTGTGTATAATTTCCTTGGGTGGTGTTCAAAAAAAAGGTGTTACATATGACCAGCTGGTTTTCTTCACATAACTGGATATGTCTGTCTCCTCAATCATTTCTTGTCCCTAATCCATACTGTCCTACTATTTTCTTGTTCATTCATTTTCCAACTTTTGCATTCATATCACCGATTACGATCAACACATCTGTAGATTTTACTGGTTGAAATGTGTGTTGTAGCTCTTCATAGTATTCTTCTATTTCTTCCTTGCTATGATCTTTAATTGATGCATACGTTTGTAAGATTGATACGTCGAATGGCTATGCTCTCATCTTTAGTAACATCATTCTGTCATTGTGTGTCAAGTATTGACATACGTATTTTTCTAACTCCTTCTTTATCAACATTCATACTCCTCTTTCATGTTTTTTTCCTCCTGGGTGTACAAGCGTGTATTGGTCTCTTTTTATGTAGCCCGTATTCAATAGTCTTGCCTCTGCAACTCCTAGTATATCGAGTTTCATGTTTGTTGCATCTAATATTAGATTGTCAAGCTTTCCTTCTCCGTTTAGAGTTCTAACGTTCCTTGTTCCTATTTTTAGGCTCCTCCTACTAGTTTTCAGGGGGTTTTTCTCAGAATGCTCCCTTTCAACAGCATTTGAGGAACGCTCGTCATTATATACTTCCTTACTCATTAGAGGAGTTGCCTCTTCCCTGTTAATTTGTACAGTATATTCTTCCCCAGGGTACAGAGCATTCTCTACATATCGGTTCTTCTCTTTTAGTTGTGATCTTCTTACATTATGTAGGATGTACGTGGTAAGGCCCCAATCTCTTCCACGGTGGCTAGCCGTTGTATTTAACGGTCTTAGGCTTGGATATAAACAATCTCGTTGTTTCGTATCATTGGGGGTCTGGGCAGCGAAAAAAAATACTGTTTTGCCCTTGAAGCTATTATCCAACAAAAAAACCCAACGGGTTGTACACAACAATAAATCAATATTTACAAACATGGTCTCTGACAATGACTTATCCGGGAATTCCCAAATATCCCATTATACAAATGATTTATATGTCATTCAATGAATACAATTTATACACATCTCTATGGGAAAAATAAACACCCCTCTTTCAAGGAACTTGTTGCAATAAAAAAAGTGGCGTTAACAGTTGTATTAACATAATTTATATGAATACACACTCACTGTCTCTTGTATACAATTTATTAAAGGTCCCATCTATTTAGATTTAGTGGTACTTTAGCCAACCTAAAATTTTATTAACATTCTCGCTATGAAAGAAAATGGAAAAATTTACTGTTTATACGCGTTCTCCCTCTGAGGAGTAATAAGTGATAGATTATCCCTATACAAACTGTTTAAATACTATAGCGCTTCTTACCGAGATGCAAGAAATCCACTACACCAATAGTAGCTGTCAAATAATGATGACACGTCAACTCTACTAAAACTTCTGGAGCATTAAGTGCCAGACAACTAAAGAGTTTAGATTATAAAGTACTCTCAGGCACCAGGTGTCCTGATCACTTGCGTTTTCGAATGACTCTTTTCGCCAGGTTACATGTAACATGACGCAACTTCTACAGAATCCCGAGACTAGTTTCAACGTGTTGCGTTGATAAAAAACCGTGCTACAAGAGAGGGACCGCCGTTACTTGAAGTAATCGCGTCTCCCAGGGGACACACGAAAGGCGATGGCTTCCCTGGTGTCAAAGAACGGAAAGTTTGCCACTTCTACTCCCAGAAACCGAGTGCCAGATTTTAACCCGTGGTCAAAGAACTCTAAGAAAGATGCCGCCTCCCGCGACAGAGAGTCCTGGCCGCGTCATTTATTTCTCCTACCGACATAAAAGAAAAGGGGAGTAAACCTGTCCGGTTTTAAAGTGACAGTCCAGTCATCCCCACTTTCCAACTACAGGCGACCAAAAAAAAATGACATGGGAGGGCCAAAAGTCGAAAAGAATTTAAAGGTGTGCCTGAGCTCCAGGCCAGTGCCAAAGTTTAAACCCAGCGTCACACAGAGATGTACGTGAATCTATTTCAAGTCGTTTTATTTTTGTTTTTTCTTCTTCTGGTAGTGTACTTTCTTTGTATAGCTACGCTAACAGGATTTTCATTCCTTTGCTCTAATCCCAATAATGCCTGTGCACATTTCAGCTTGATGTTAGCGTATGAAATTAAGAATAAACACTTGCCACCAGCTGAAGGAAACGAGGCAGTAGACGAAAATGTGCGAGACAGTGGACTTAAAGAAACAAGACAACAACAGAGCTTGCTAAAGCAATCTTAGACATTACAATAGAGGTGAATGTTGATTAAATATGCCAATGGATACGGCGATTGCAAAAAGCGTGTATTCACCTATTCTGCCTTCATCGGAACACATAAATTCATGAAATATTCTGATATTTCTATTGACAATCTTGTCATGACAGTGTTGCTTGTTTCTGAGAACACATCTTATTGTCGTTCTTGTGACACTGAAAAAGAGTGTTAAATACAGAGGTAAGTGCAGTATAGTAAAAATGACAAAAATAAATGCGTCATAAAGTTTATTAAAAAGGTTAAGAAAAGTAACTTTCACTTTCTGGTGAGATATACTCCAATATAGTTTTGCTCATTTACACTCCAACTAAACAGGTATGTTTCTACAAGGATTCTGCCAGACCGGGAATCACGTCTCCCGCGTCTCAAAATAGACGTGGTATTACTACACAAGAATCGCAAGAACTTTGTCAAATATAAATAAACAATAATAACACTGGACAACAGCCAAAATGTATCCGAGACAAAAGTAGCTATTTTTAACTAATTTGGACATGCTGATCACGAAAATGAATTTAAAAATCGCGAATTAGCTCTAGTTTTCAAGATCGGGGGAGGGGTTAAAGAAAGCTTACAGCCTTTTTTTTTTTGGTTGTGAGGTCGATGACCAGGACCGGTATTGGGCCCCACATATATGTTGTCAATCCTGTGCAACGAATCTGCGCTGCTGGTTGAACCGAAAAGGACGATCGATGCATTTTGCAGTTCCAATGGTGTGGAGGGAACCGACAAACCATCTTAATGATTACTTTTGCATGTCTCCTCCAATTGGACATGGTATAATAAAGCCAGAATTTATCAAAAACCTTGTTTTGCACGTGAAGCTCGTAAAATGTGAAGTAAACATGACATCGACAGTAAAGTGGGAATACATGAACTTCATCACTTGCACACTTTCAGGGTTTGAAAATCGCTTAATTGCATAAACATTTCAACAGTGAAAACATGTCACGATTTCGATGCGTTTTTAATGGCGGCTAGTATATATTGTATAATTTCTGCTAATGATGCTTACTTACTCTTGATTTTGGTATTACACAAGATACCTTATGTCTTTTTTTTTTTTTTTTGCTTCACAGGCGCTCTTGTTTTCTGTTTTCACATCTTTAGTGTTTGGAGGTGTTTTGTGATTTCTTTCAGAGTATAATGTCCCTAAAGCTTCCTCCAGCCACCGTAAATGCAGTTTTACAGAGTCGTCTGAGATACAGCATTAACTCCCCCCCCCCCACCTCCCCCACCCACATCGATGTAGTTATGTTAATCATTTATTCTACATTACTTTGGACAATTACTAATGCGATAACAGTAGAGAGCGTCTTTGGGAATCTCGTTCCGGTGTAAATAGTGTTTTTCTTACTTATACCAAGAATATTTGCACTGTTTTAATGACCATGAAACAGACATAATCTGCCCACCTATTTGCAAGGACAGTATTCGGAACATTACACAACATTTAATGAATGTATGCCCCTAGCATTTATAATTTTCAGTATTTTCAAAATAATTGTAGGGAAAGGTTTTTATAAGTGTGTAGTGTCAGTAGTATTACTGAAGAAACAGAAATAGAACTCTGTCTTGAATCAGTGAAGTCCCAGCGTTGGAGAGGAACACTGGTATCACAGGATAGTCACGGCTGTGAAAGTATCTGATTAAAAAAATATTCAGAGTAAAGTCAGATCCTAACGCGCAGCCTTCGCTTTGTAATTACCTATGATAATCAACCAATTCAATAAAACTCAAACTTCAACAATATAAAATTAATAAGTCAGAGTATTACAATTATTGACTTAAATATTTACATATATTCTTCTTTGTGCTGAATTATGAATGTTGGATGATGGAACTCAATGGATACGTATATTACAAAATGTAGATGATAGTGAATTTATAATCTAAGCATTAAACTTAAAAAACAGTTCGGCCTTGAGTCTTCCAAGCAAATTTTGAAAAGTTCAGCAACAGTTCTTGTCACTTTAGTCTCTTAGCTTTGCTAATAGACTACACTGTTCTTCATTTATAGTCATTGATTGGTTCTCAAAATTGGTTGCATAAATTGGCTACAGAAATACTTAACATCGAATCTGTGCCGGTCCTCAGCATGAATGTAGACAATGTTAAGTTCAGACTTGCCTAGTTCCCCCAAACACTGTTGTAGACTAGGGCTGAATTCCAGCAGACAATCTCTGATGCTCCTGGTTTTCACCAGAATGCAATGATTGTTCTGGAGTCTTAGACTTCTGATTTGTGATGACACGTCCGAACCTGTGGACAATGACAGACACGTGGCTAGCTTTTGGTTGTAAAGATAGCATGTCTAGTGTGCATGAGATGAATGTGATTCATACGTTTGCCTGTATATGAATAATACATGGCTCAGTATGATTAGCGATAGAGAGACAAGATGGATGTCTTCTTCAAAACATTTTCTAAAATAATACATAAATATAATACAGTATTTCTATAGGCATAATGTTATCTTTGCCTTTCACATATGGAATGTCAAGTCAGCTCTGAAAAGTGCAGTAACTTTTAGCAGGTTATATTAATCCTGATAAGGACTGTTGACAGGACTCTGCTGAGTCACTGTTGATTATATTGTCGGTTTCCATCTTCATCAGTCATAACATTTAATACAAAAATTATGTCCTAACTATGTATATCAACCAACTAAATTCCTGAAATAAACAGTTATACTAATTTACCAAATGCAGTATATACAGTAATTCTACATGCTCTCTTAGGATAATTATAAAGTGCAGAAACGACTAGGTTTGGTGGAGACTGCGCTGCCCAGCATCAGATGGTATATGTTTTAGCCTTGACAAGCTTCTCTCTAGCCTTCGTTCTTCTGTCTTTATGATGTGCAAGTATAGTTTGAAATCTGCGCATGTCTCTTTTTTATAAGCTCGCATCCTACGTCTCGGAGAGCAAGGTTTGGTAAATCTGATGCAGTCTCTGGCTTTAGCCTTTCTGAGTCAAACTGTGTGAGTGGTATTACACGTAGAAACCTCTGATTCGTGCAGTTCACCTTTTCTATCCAGGACTTTTAGAGTTATATTCTTCCATTCTCAGTAAGTTCTGCTTTCTTTCCATTTGTCGTGCTAGATGAGGTGGAGTAATCGGAAAGTATGGACGGGATACAATAAATGACAATGGAGAGCGACTCCTTAAATTCTGCACTGGGCAAAACCTTGTCAATACAAACACAAAGGTACCATAAAACGCATACATACATACATAAGATATAAACCAACTAAGAATGATAAATTAGGCATCGATTATGCCATTGTTAGGAAGAGCTCATTCAACTATGTTACTAGAATCTGGAGAGAGCCAGACATTGGAAGTCATCAATACCTGCTGGCAATTAAAAGAATAAATGAGAGAGTTGCTCCGCCTAAGCATTGCTCGCCATCACGAAAAAAAAAACTAAATAATTGAGCAGTGCAGATTAGCATTAAGACCTACAATCTAAGAGAGACAGAAGTTAAGACCAGGTATACGGGGGTTATCGCTACATCAGGACGAAACATAGAAGAACGATCTTTTGGCCTGGAAATCTTCTGGATTAAATTCATGGACATAGTAAAAGCAGCTGCAGTAGAAGTGTAGTGAAATGGATCTGTGTAAACCCCACGCTCAAACTTCCTGCTTAAAAACCAGTCCCCGTATTTTTTTAATCTATATATAACTACAATATTTGAAATTTGCCTGAGGGGCAAAGTCCGTTTACCGCTAAAAATGTAACTAGAGAATTTGAATTTTTCTACTGCCACAGGTTAAAAGTTACTACCCCCATATACACACACACCCACCCTAATATTTATCGAAGGACGTAGTTAAAATTTACAACCAATCAAATTGTTTCCTCGTTTTGGTAGAGACATGAAATCTTGGTTGTAGTGGCAAAAATGCCGATTCTGTGTTTTTGACCAAAATTAACTAATTTATTTCTCAATAACTAAGGGGAATTAGAATGAAAGGGATATCTTGAATTATAGCGCTGGTATTGATTAATATAGTAACCTAAAGATTCCCACTTATTAAAATTATCTTAACTTTAAAAAATTTCAATTAATGATATTTTAGAGCAGTTTAGAACTACAATTAATTACCAAAAAAAATTACCCAGATGAAACTGTTAAGGAATAACCAAAAGAAGATTAGATAGAACGATAGAGGTCAGTTGGCCGTTTAATTATCACTTTCGATATTTGAAATCGGTCCATAAATAATTTATATGTATATATATATATATATATATATATATATATATATGTATATATATATATATATATATATATATATATATATACCAATTTAATCATACGAACGAACACACTTACAAATCGCTCCAGTTAAAATCCAAAAATAGTTAATTTTTTTTACTCGACTTCTGATTGGTTAGGGGTAGGGTAATAA
This sequence comes from Oreohelix idahoensis, assembly GCA_024509875.1. Lineage (NCBI taxonomy): Eukaryota > Metazoa > Mollusca > Gastropoda > Stylommatophora > Oreohelicidae > Oreohelix > Oreohelix idahoensis. The sequence continues at coordinate 190,064 of JAMPIV010021860.1, forward strand.
AATTTACAACTACTTGAAAAATCAGGCCATTGTAGTTTGAACCGCCATTTGAAAAACTATCAAGCATTGCCAAGTTGAGATCAGCGGGAAAGCCTTGTGACCAAGCTTTTGCCGTTGGACGATAAAGCAGTCTGAAAACCTATTTCCTGCTAGTCAAGCTTATGCATGTGTTATTATTCTTTACTTGGGGTAAGACAGATAAGTTTATTTGTGATATATTGACATGTAGGCCACGGGCTGTGTGTGCCGCCCTATATTATTTCGATACTGCCAATTGGGAGAGGTTACGACGACCTAAGTAGGAGTGTGTCTAAAAGCAGACTTATTGGGAAGTGAAAAATAAATGTATTTGTAAATTTGCCATAAAATTTTACGACTGTAAGTCCAGGAGCAAATACATTGATAGTTGCTTCTGGAGTTACACAGTGTTCAAATAACATGTGACACCATGTATAGAATGTTTGAAAGAAGAAATTAACAGGTCACAAGATATATTTGTTCACCCCTGCTGATTCTATGAAAGACAATCAATGCATAAGGAACAGTGGCTTTGATGCCACATGGAAAAGAGAATGAAAACACAGGACTGAGTGTAGTCAAGGAAACTTAGAGTCTGGTGCAAATTGGTCAGCACACATGGCTGACCCCAGGTAAGCTTACTATTGATTAGTTGTGGAATTGTTATAGACAGGCTCTAAAGGGGAGGAACTTTTCCTTCTTTCCAGGGTTGTATTCCAGTTACAAAGTTGTTGCCGTAAACCTGGAGAAGACAGAACCCGTGGGCAGTAAATGCTTACAATATACCTGGAAGCTACATGCTGTATCTTCATTCATAAGGCAACACTATTTGATTGATCTTGTAGATTCTGGAGCCAAAAGCATTAGACAGGCTGACAAGATAAGTCCCTCAGTACGGGCACATGATAGTTCATCGCAGTTCCATCTACAACAATAAAACGAATTTCCTGGGGAGTGATGTAAAGAACAGACTCTCAAATAACTGACTAGTGTTAATAACAAGCATTGAAATCAGACTGTGGGGTACCCATTACAGTGACCTTTCATTTCATTACAAGTGATGGACAAAGTTTCCACCTTATTCATTTATATTCTGTAAATAAAAATGTTCTTGATTTGACAAATCCTGTACCAAAAGATTGAGGTACAGGAAGATTAAAATTATATATATATATCTGTATATATCAAAACGTACATACAGTCTTACTTCCTTGATTTTTATTGAGTTAAAGTTCTGTTTGAAATTATTCATTCCTCATACTAAATACATTATCCTAGATACTTAGCTACATAACACAACAGAGATTAATGTACACTGGGTGAGATCAGAAGAGGTAGCGGATAGGGGTCCTGAGATAAACATCATCATCATCCTTACACAGGGAACTTACATAGCTTGACCTCACCTTGTTAACCTTTGATTTTATTAACATCAAAACCTCTTATCACAAGAAGAACGTGGTGAAGCCTGTCGTAAAATACAATCTGTATGTACAACACGCCCACATATGGTCTCGCAAAATTCCTTCCAGTTATAAGACTAGTGACCACTTTTATAAGTATAAAATAACATTGGAATCATCGTGCCCCAAAATACTAGCTTTTAGTACTCGGTATCTAAAGAGTTAACGCATAAAAACAATAGAACGAATTAATGCCAATGTGACGTCACAGACTTGCACGCCATTCCCAAAACGAACGATGAAGGATAGGAATATTTGCATATTAGGTCAAAGGCCATGGTTACGGTAGTCAAGCAAGTTTGAAAGTGTTGTTGGGGTTTTCTTAGAAATGGTATCGTATGCATTTCAAAATTGAAACTAACTGGCCAAATAGAACGGTAAGGAAAATAAAGAATAAAAGAAGATTAAAATGCTAATAATTAGTAATAAATATATATCCTATTCTTTCGTATAATATTATCGTACTGTAGAAAGAAAGATATATTATTATTTGCATAAATATAGAGGAAAACGAAAATGGTAAAAATAATAGCCAGAAGTATGAAATCTTATGCGTTAGATGACAGACGGTAGACTAAGTAAATATTATCGTTCTGTATTAAAATGACTTAGATAATACTAGCGATATGGTAGAATGAAGACATATATAGACGTGCATGGGGCTTCTTTACTGATGCTGGCCATATTAAGGGGTGTCTCCTGATTTGAAAAAATATTAGGTTAACTTTTCAAAAAAGACGCGTAGGAACGGAAGTCCCCTGATTGGTTGCTTAGAATAACTAAGAAGTGGGAATAAATACACAGAGAGACCAGTGTTTCTCGCCACTTTAAATTATAAGTTCACGTGTGTAGTTATTGACGTATACAGACAAGTTGTGCTCATATGCCTTCGCTGTTCTGATAGTCAGCAGGAGATTCTGTGTGACCATTTATGGCCTATAATTAACTTACATAGTGGAAAAATTCGATATTTCGAGTTTCTGGGTGAGAAACTGAAGTGAGCCAGTCACGTTTGTGTTCAACAAAAGTACCTGTTTGAGGCCATATGAATTGAGTGCCTTACCTTATCTCAAATCCTGAAAGGTGTGCAGTGCTGTGTGCATGAAGACTTATAACCAGGACATCGCATAATTTTCTACACATATCTAAAGATAAGCCCTTGTGTTTTGGGGCCTTGTGAATTCACTGACTGATCCTCCACCACCGATTATATCAACAAGATTATAAAATATGATGACTTTATTGATCCCCCAAATATGTGCTTAAGTTTGGAAGAGAGTACTACACTAAGAACACTTCCTAGTTCAGGAAATAATAGACTTTAGTAGTTAAACTGGTATGTGTGTAAATATATCTTGACGTTTAATCTTTTATGAATCAACTCAATTATAATTAATACATTTGTAAAAAATTGTTCAGACCAAAATTCAATAGTGAACTGTTTACTTACTTGTTTATTAACCTTAAAGTGTGGTTGTTGTTATTTTCTTCACATACAGTGCATATACCCTAGACATCTGGCTACACAACACCCATACATCAGGACATATAAATTGGGGATAATATACATAGCGGGTGGTAGTCATTGGTGGAAGCAAGACAGGTTCCCTGACATATATTTATAAATTAAACTTCCTCAGGGGCTTGCATAGCTGACTTCACATCTGCTACACAAATATATACATAATTAATATCAACCCATCACATATATTGGGGTCTTGCTCCTGGGATTTGAATTTCTCATAGCACCACATAAATTGGTAGGCTCGCTCCGGGGATTCATAAAGTTATAAAAAGTAAATAAGTGGAGAATTTAGTGAATTGGCATTGCTCTGTGTTGTTCTGTTAATTAGAGATTAATTATATTACTTTGGTTTATTTAAATAACATTGGTTAGACTATTAAGATGGCAGAATTGGCCAAGTACAGATCTTCGGCTGTGCAGACTGCGAAGGAAATGGGTATGGAGAGACAGATTTTAATTGATTATGTTACAGCAGAGGTTGATAAATTTATAGCCAGAGAAAGGGAAGATGCTAGGGAGGCTAAGAAATTAGAGGCTTCTAATAGATTGGCGGAGGAGAAACGAATTATGTTACAAGATGCTAGAGATCTTAAGAAATTAGAGGATGATAGGGAGGCTGAGATTAAGAGGTTGCAGTTGGAGGAGAAGAAACTAGAGGCTGAGGCAAAGAAACTTGAGGCTGAGAAGGAGGAAAAACGTCTACAGAGGGAGGCGGAACGAGAGAAAGAAGAAAAGAGATTGGAGGCAGAACGAGAGAAAGAAGAAAAGAGATTGGAGGCGGAACGAGAGAAAGAAGAAAAGAGGTTGTAGGCGGAAAGAGAAGATAAAAGGTTACAGCGGGAGCATGAGTTACGACTAAGAGAGTTAGAGTTACAAGGCCATGCTCCTGAAAATGGAACTAGCCCATCCACTTCCATCTCAGCTGCAAGTCAGGGGGCCTCCTCATCAGCCATGGGGTTTCATCTGGATCCCTTTATTGAGAAAGATGATGATATTGAGTCCTTCCTAAGCCGCTTTGAAAGTTTGGATACAACATATGGGTTAGAGAAGGAGAAGTAGAGCCTTAAGGTATCCCAGGGACTTAGGGGAAATTCTTATGAAGTATTATCCAAGCTCAGTAAAGATGACCAAGACGATTATGACATTCTTAAACAAGCACTATTGGTCAGATATGAGAAAAACAGTGAATTGTATAGGAAGAAATTTAGACATGCTAAATTACTCAATGGGGAGACCTACCACCAGTTCTCGGCCCGCCTAGAGACCTATATGGAGAAATGGACTGCTCTGGGGAAAACCCAAGATTTAAAGGAAATGATTATGATGGAGCAGGTTAGAGAATCCATGGCTCCAGACTTGAGAAAGTTTCTCACAGAACAGGGTGCAGAGAGACTGGTGGATATTTTAAATGTAGCTGAAAGATATCCAGCAGCCCAGTCAGAGTTGGCTGGAGCCAAGAAGAAGCAATTAGAACATAATAAAGGCCCACAAAACCAAAACAAATTTGATACTAGGGATCATAACCCAAGAATAAACCAAAACTATGATAGGCCCAGTTACGAACAACGTGACAGAAACCCGCAATATAATGAAAGGCAATCCGACAGACCAGAGGGAAAATGGTGTAAAATCTGTAGGATGCAAAACCATAATACTGTTGACTGTGGTAGGAAAGTTCCTCCATATCGCGCGGCATGCATGATCACAGTGGACAAGGGGAGGAAGAAACTGACAGAGAATCATATTAATCTTCAACATCCCCCACCTGTGAAGAAGTGTTATGTAATGGGGCCACCGTTAGGTGCTTTTATGATTCCGGATTGGAATATGACTCAGTCGTGAGTGCAACCCTGGTGCACCCTGACCAGTATACCACAGAGAAAGTGGAGATACAAGGGGCCCTCATGGGAACAGCCACCATGACACTTCCCGTAGCCGAGATCAATGTTAAGACAAGGTACGTGGAAGGAGTGATTAGAGCAGCCGTGTGTGAAGACCCTAATTACCCGCTGGTGTTAGGAAAGAAATATGTGTTTCTAGGAAGCCCTGTAAAACCGGTGGTAATGGCCACGCTCCAGGTCAGGTCGACCCCTAGAAAGGAGGAAACACCACCACTAACTATTCACCCAAAACAGATGAGAAAGGCCCAGGCAAAGGACAAATCATTAAAACCTTGCTTTGGCAAATTGCCAAACAGCCATACACACCCTAGAAAGGGACAATTTTATATGAAGGAGGGACTGCTCTACAGGAAAGCTAGAGCAGGATCCAACAGGGATGGACAACTAGTGCTGCCCAAGAGTTATAGGGAACAAGTGATGGCACACGCACATGTTCTACCAGACGGTGTACACCAGAAGATGGGTACTACACGTCAAAGGACATCTGTAGCATATTTCTGGCCAGGTATAGCTGAAGACATTGATAAATTTGTTGACGCCTGCGACCAGTGCTGCAAGGTAAACTCCACAGGGTGGAAAAATAATACTCCCCTGATAAGAAAACAGTGTGAAAAAAAAATGGGCCTAAAAATAAGAAGGAAAGTAAAAGTATAAATAAACAGGATAGGGTAGACACAGTGGATAGGAAAACCGCTTTCCAACAACAGTCTTCCCCAAAAATATTCATATTAGCATCTCTGCATATGGCACCCAGAGAAAACATAATCAAAACCCAGTCATCCCAGGCTCAGTTTGAAGCCGTAGTCCAGGAACTGGCAAACATTAGCATTGATGATAATCAGCCTGAAATGAAACCAAAACTAAGTGATCATTAGAGGAGAGTGGGGAGCGGAAGGTTGGTCAGTTGGCCTAAGGTCACGCTCACCTCACAATATGGCTATTAATTTAGCAGTATAAATGCCCTGGTAACAGAAGTAGTTGACCGGGCCTACACAATCCATTTGGAAGTATTGGACGGACATTGGATTGAGATCACACATATTACATAACAATGCTAGGGGCGGATTGATTTCTGATGCAGAAATTCATTCACCACATTTCATATTAATTCACCAAAAGTATAGTAGGGATAAGTATACAGTGGTGAATATGGCCTCCATTTGAGTGGCGCATTATAGAATTATATATGGAAAATAGAAAAGGATGTTTCCAACTTCAGTCAAGCCGGCGCGCAGACCAATTGTTGGCTGTGAACATTTCGGAGGAACATACTAAATCCTGATGTTGCCTTGAGGATATTCCGAGAGTTTTGTACCGGCTGATAATGAAATTACGGAACCCTTACATTACTCTGCCAGCACCATTTATAGATTACCCTTCATAACTATTGCAAACTTGAGGGACGTCTAATACTCTCTGGACCTGGCATGGGACAGACTCAGTGAAGAGGAATGGTGAAACTTGATTTACATCAGCATAGGACAGACAGTGATATCTGCAGCTGAAATAGATTCTTGGATTGCAGAGGTCAGGGGCAGCTTTCTTGTGTTGTGCCTACTTTGAAGGACCCCACTGCAATAAATCCCTGATCACTTTAAGGCAGAGAAAAGCAGGTGGATCGTGGTTGTCACACAGATATTGAAAGTTGCATTACCATTGCAAGCTTTTCTAACAGGGGAGATTATGTCCTAAAATACAATCTGTATGTACAACACGCCCACATATGGTCTCGCAAAATTCCCCCCAGCTATAAGACTAGTGACCACTTTTATAAGTATTTTTTTTTTATTTTTTTTTTATTTTTAACCAGCAGCACTTGGGCTTTCAGCCCTTCGGCCCAATGACATGTCATTGCGAGGCTGGGGAACCTGAGGACTTTCCTTCCAACCCGGTCAGGAGCTTCGCTCCTTCCCATCCACAGAGGGTTTATCACAGGAGCCGTTCAGGCTATTCAGTCAAATTTCCGGCCGTAAACATTTCTTCAAACGCCGACGCCCGGGTTTGAACCATGAACACCTGGTCGCCAGTACAACGCCGAAGCCATTACACCATTATAAAATAACATAGGAATCATCGCGCCCCAAAATACTAGCTTTTAGTACTCGGTATCTAAAGAGTTAACGCATAAAAACAATAGAACGAATTAATGCCAATGTGACGTCACAGACTTGCACGCCATTCCCAAAACGAACGATGAAAGATAGGAATATTTGCATATTAGGTCAAAGGCCATGGTTACGGTAGTCAAGCAAGTTTGAAAGTGTTGTTGGGGTTTTTTTAGAAATGGTATCGTATGCATTTCAAAATTGAAACTAACTGGCCAAATAGAACGGTAAGGAAAATAAAGAATAAAAGAAGATTAAAATGCTAATAATTAGTAATAAATATATATCCTATTCTTTCGTATAATATTATCGTACTGTAAAAAGAAAGATATATTATTATTTGCATAAATATAGAGGAAAACGAAAATGGTAAAAATAATAGCCAGAAGTATGAAATCTTATTCATTAGATGACAGACGGTAGACTAAGTAAATATTATCGTTCTGTATTAAAATGACTTAGATAATACTAGCGATATGGTAGAATGAAGACATATATAGACGTGCATGGGGCTTCTTTACTGATGCTGGCCATATTAAGGGGTGTCTCCTGATTTGAAAAACTATTAGGTTAACTTTTCAAAAAATACGCGTAGGAACGGAAGTCCCCTGATTGGTTGCTTAGAATAACTAAGAAGTGGGAATAAATACACAGAGAGACCAGTGTTCCTCGCCACTTTAAATTATAAGTTCACGTGTGTAGTTATTGACGTATACAGACAAGTTGTGCTCATATGCCTTCGCTGTTCTGATAGTCAGCAGGAGATTCTGTGTGACCATTTATGGCCTATAATTAACTTACATAGTGGAAAAATTCGATATTTCGAGTTTCTGGGTGAGAAACTGAAGTGAGCCAGTCACGTTTGTGTTCAACAAAAGTACCTGTTTGAGGCAATATGAATTGAGTGCCTTCCCTTATCTCGAATCCTGAAAAGGTGTGCAGTGCTGTGTGCATGCAGACGTATATAAACCAGAACATCGCATAATTTTCTACACATATCTAAAGATAACCCTTGTGTTTTGGGGCCTTGTGAATTCACTGACTGATCCTCCACCACCGATTTATATCAATCAAGATTATAAAATATGATACATTATTGATCCCTCAAATATGTGCTTAAGTTTGGAAGAGAGTACTACACTAAGAAAAACACTTCCTAGTTTCAGGAAATAATAGACTTAGTAGTTAAACTGGTATGAGTGTGTAAATATATCTTGACGTTTAAATCTTTTATGAATCAACTCAATTATAATTAATAATCATTGTAAAAAATTGTTCAGACCAAAATTCAATAGTGATTTGTTTACTTACTTGTTTATTAACCTTAAAGTGTGGTTTGTTGTTATTTTCTTCACATACAGTGCATATACCCTAGACATCTAGACTACACAACCCCATACATCAGGACATATAAATTGGGATAATATACATAGCGGGTGGTAGTCATTGGTGGAAGCAAGACAGGTTCCCTGACATAAATTTATAAATTAAAACTTCCTCAGGGCTTGCATAGCCTGACTTCACATCTGCTACACAAATATATACATAATTAATATCAACCCATTACATATATTGGGGTCTTGCTCCTGGGATTTGAATTTCTCATAGCACCACATAAATTGGTAGGCTCGCTCCGGGGATTCATAAAGTTATAAAAAGTAAATAAGTGGAGAATTTAGTGAATTGGCATTGCTCTGTGTTTTTCTGTTAATTAGAGATTAATTGATATACTTTGGTTTATTTAAATAACATTGGTTAGACGATTAAGATGGCAGAATTGGCCAAGTACAGATCTTCGGCTGTGCAGACTGCGAAGGGAATGGGTAGGGAGGGACAGATTTTACGTGAGTATGTTACCGCGGAGGTTGCTAAATTTATAGCCAGAGAAAGGGAAGATGCTAGGGAGCCTAAGAAAATTTAGAGGCTTCTTAAGTATTGGCGGAGGAGAAACGAAATTATGTTACAAGATGCTAGAGATCTTAAGAAATTAGAGAATGATAGGGAGGCTGAGATTAAGAGGTTGCAGTTGGAGGAGAAGAAACTAGAGGCTGAGCAAAGAAACTTGAGGCTGAAAAGGAGAAAAAACGTCTACAGAGGGAGGCGGAACGAGAGAAAGAAGAAAAGAGATTGGAGGCGCGAACGAGAGAAAGAAGAAAAGAGATTGGAGCGGAACGAGAGGAAAGAAGAAAAGAGGTTGTAGGCGGAAAGAGAAGAATAAAAGGTTACAGCGGGAGCATGAGTTACGACTAAGAGAGTTAGAGTTTACAAGGCCATGCTCCTGAAAATACTAAAAAGGAACTAGCCCATCCACTTCCACTCAGCTGCAAGTCAGGGGGCCTCCTCATCAGCCATGGGGTTTCATTCTGGATCCCTTTATTGAGAAAGATGATGATATTGAGTCCTTCCTAAGCCCGCTTTGAAAGTTTGGATACAACATATGGGTTAGAGAAGGAGAAGTGGGAGCCTTTAAGGTATATCCCAGGGACTTAGGGGAAATTCTTATGAAGTATTATCCAAGCTCAGTAAAGATGGAACCAAGACGATTATGACATTCTTAAAACAAGCACTATGTGGTCAGATATGAGAAAAACAGTGAATTGTTATAGGAAGAAAATTAGACATGCTAAATTACTCAATGGGGAGACCTACCACCATTCTCGGCCCGCCTAGAGACCTATATGGAGAAATGGACTGCTCTGGGAAAACCCAAGATTTAAAGGAAATGATTATGATGGAGCAGGTTAGAGAATCCATGGCTCCAGACGTTGAGAAAGTTTTCTCACATAACAGGGTGCAGAGAGACTGGTGGATATATTTTAAATGTAGCTGAAAAGATATCCAGCAGCAGTCCCCAGTCAGAGTTGAGCTGGAGCCAAGAAGAAGCATTAGAACATAATAAAGGCCCACAAAACCAAAACAAAATTTGATACTAGGGATCATAACCCAAGAATAAACCAAAACTATGATAGGCCCAGTTACGAACAACGTGACAGAAACCCGCAATATAATGAAAGGCAATCCGACAGACCAGAGGGAAAATGGTGTAAAATCTGTAGGATGCAAAACCATAATACTGTTGACTGTGGTAGGAAAGTTTCCTCCAGATCTCGCGCGGCATGCATGATCACAGTGGACAAGGGGAGGAAGAAACTGACAGAGAATCATATTAATCTTCAACATCCCCCACCTGTGAAGAAGTGTTATGTAATGGGGCCACCGTTAGGTGCTTTTATGATTCCGGATTGGAATATGACTCAGTCGTGAGTGCAACCCTGGTGCACCCTGACCAGTATACCACAGAGAAAGTGGAGATACAAGGGGCCCTCATGGGAACAGCCACCATGACATTTCCCGTAGCCGAGATCAATGTTAAGACAAGGTACGTTGAAGGAGTGATTAGAGCAGCCGTGTGTGAAGACCCTAATTACCCGCTGGTGTTAGGAAAGAAATATGTGTTTCTAGGAAGCCCTGTAAAACCGGTGGTAATGGCCACGCTCCAGGTCAGGTCGACCCCTAGAAAGGAGGAAACACCACCACTACACATTAAGCCAAAGCAGATGAGAAAGGCCCAGGCAAAGGACAAACCATTAAAACCTTGCTTTGGCAAATTGCCAAACAGCCATACACACCCTAGAAAGGGACAATTTTATATGAAGGAGGGACTGCTCTACAGAAAAGCTAGAGCAGGATCCAACAGGGATGGACAACTAGTGCTGCCCAAGAGTTATAGGGAACAAGTGATGGCACACGCACATGTTCTACCAGACGGTGTACACCAGAAGATGGGTACTACACGTCAAAGGACATCTGTAGCATATTTCTGGCCAGGTATAGCTGAAGACATTGATAAATTTGTTGACGCCTGCGACCAGTGCTGCAAGGTAAACTCCACAGGGTGGAAAAATAATACTCCCCTGCTAAGAAAACAGTGTGAAAAAAAAATGGGCCTAAAAATAAGAAGGAAAGTAAAAGTATAAATAAACAGGATAGGGTAGACACAGTGGATAGGAAAACCGCTTTCCAACAACAGTCTTCCCCAAAAATATTCATATTAGCATCTCTGCATATGGCACCCAGAGAAAACATAATCAAAACCCAGTCATCCTAGGCTCAGTTTGAAGCAGCAGTCCAGGAACTGGCAAACATGAGCATTGATGATAATCAGCCTGAAATGAAACCAAAACTAAGTGATCATTAGAGGAGAGTGGGGAGCGGAAGGTTGGTCAGTTGGCCTAAGGTCACGCTCACCTCACAATATGGCTATTAATTTAGCAGTATAAATGCCCTGGTAACAGAAGTAGTTGACCGGGCCTACACAATCCATTTGGAAGTATTGGACGGACATTGGATTGAGATCATACATATTACATAACAATGCTAGGGTTGGATTTGATTTCTGATGCAGAAATTCATTCACCACATTTCATATTAATTCACCAAAAGTATAGTATGGATAAACTATATACAGTGGTGAATATATGGCCTCCATTTTGAGAGTGGCGCATTATAGAATTATATATGGAAAATAGAAAAGGATGTTTCCAACTTCAGTCCCCCTAAACATCCCTGACAACCACCGGCGCGCAGACCAATTGTTGGCTGTGAACATTTCGGAGGAACATACTAAATCCTGATGTTGCCTTGAGGATATTCCGAGAGTTTTTGTACCGGCTGATAATGAAATTACGGAACCCATACATTACTCTGGCAGCACCATTTATAGATTACCCTTCATAACTAATTGCAAACTTGAGGGAACGTCTAATACTCTCTGGACCTGGCATGGGACAGACTCAGTAGAAGAGGAATGGTGAAACTTGATTTACATCAGCATAGGACAGACAGTAATATCTGCAGCTGAAATAGATTCTTGGATTGCAAAGGTCTGAGGCAGCCTTCTTGTGTTGTGCTTACTTTGAAGGACCCCACTGCAATAAATCCATGATCACTTTAAGGCAGAGAAAAGCAGGTGGATTGTGGTTGTCATACAGATATTGACAGTTGCATTACCATTGCAAGCTTTTCTAACAGGGGAGATTATGTCGGAAAATACAATCTGTATGTACAACACTCCCACATATGGTCTCACAAAATTCCCCCCAGCTATAAGACTAGTGACCACTTTTATAAGTATTTTTAACCAGCAGCACTTGGGCTTTCAGCCCTTCGGCCCAATGACATGTCATTGCGAGGCTGGGGAACCTGAGGACTTTCCTTCCAACCCGGTCATTAGCTTCGCTCCTTCCCATCCACAGAGGGTTTATCACAGGAGCCGTTCAGGCTATTCAGTCAAATTTCCGGCCGTAAACATTTCTTCAAACGCCGACGCCCGGGTTTGAACCATGAACACCTGGTCGCCAGTACAACGCCGAAGCCATTACACCATTATAACATAACATAGGAATCATCGCGCCCCAAAATACTAGCTTTTAGTACTCGGTATCTAAAGAGTTAACGCATAAAAACAATAGAACGAATTAATGCCAATGTGACGTCACAGACTTGCACGCCATTCCCAAAACGAACGATGAAAGATAGGAATATTTGCATATTAGGTCAAAGGCCATGGTTACGGTAGTCAACAAGTTTGAAAGTGTTGTTTGTTGGGGTTTTCTTAGAAATGGTATCCTATATGCATTTCAAAATTGAAACTAACTGGCCAAATAGAACGGTAAGGAAAATAAAGAAAAAAAGAAGATTAAAATGCTAATAATTATAGTAATAAATATATATCCTATTCTTTCGTATAATATTATCGTACTGTAAAAAGAAAGATATATTATTATTTGCATAAATATAGAGAAAACGAAAATGGTAAAAATAATAGCCAGAAGTATGAAATCTTATTCATTAGACCTGACAGACGGTAGACTAAGTATAAATATTATCGTTCTTAAAATAAAATGACTTAGATAATACTAGCGATATGGTAGAATGAAGACATATATAACGTGCATGGGGCTTCTTTACTGATGCTGGCCATATAAGGGGTGTCTCCTGATTTGAAAAACTATTAGGTTAACTTTTCAAAAAATACGCGTAGGAACGGAAGTCCCCTGATTGGTTGCTTAGAATAACTAAGAAGTGGGAATAAATACACAGAGAGACCAGTGTTCCTCGCCACTTTAAATTATAAGTTCACGTGTGTAGTTATTGACGTATACAGACAAGTTGTGCTCATATGCCTTCGCTGTTCTGATAGTCAGCAGGAGATTCTGTGTGACCATTTATGGCCTATAATTAACTTACATAGTGGAACAATTCGATATTTCGAGTTTCTGGGTGAGAAACTGAAGTGAGCCAGTCACGTTTGTGTTCAACAAAAGTACCTGTTTGAGGCAATATGAATTGAGTGCCTTACCTTATCTCGAATCCTGAAAGGTGTGCAGTGCTGTGTGCATGCAGACTTATAACCAGGACATCGCATAATTTTCTACACATATCTAAAGATAAGCCCTTGTGTTTTGGGGCCTTGTGAATTCACTGACTGATCCTCCACCACCGATTATATCAACAAGATTATAAAATATGATGACATTATTGATCCCTCAAATATGTGCTTAAGTTTGGAAGAGAGTACTACACTAAGAACACTTCCTAGTTCAGGAAATAATAGACTTTAGTAGTTAAACTGGTATGTGTGTAAATATATCTTGACGTTTAATCTTTTATGAATCAACTCAATTATAATTAATACATTTGTAAAAAATTGTTCAGACCAAAATTCAATAGTGAGTTGTTTACTTACTTGTTTATTAACCTTAAAGTGTGGTTGTTGTTATTTTCTTCACATACAGTGCATATACCCTAGACATCTAGCTACACAACACCCATACATCAGGACATATAAATTGGGGATAATATACATAGCGGGTGGTAGTCATTGGTGGAAGCAAGACAGGTTCCCTGACATATATTTATAAATTAAACTTCCTCAGGGGCTTGCATAGCTGACTTCACATCTGCTACACAAATATATACATAATTAATATCAACCCACCACAAAGCCCGACCTAGGAAGAAGGGTAAGTGGACATTTTTGTGGGCAGAAGAAGTTAAATACAAAATAAGATTAAAGAGGCATGGACACAATAATAGTAGCTAATAACACATTAAAACACAGAGAAATATAGGGAATATGTGATACTCAGAACAGAAGTAACGACGGTGCTAGCAGTTAAACAGAAATCATGGGAAGGAGTTTGATGAAAGCTAGAACAAGATGCTCAAGTAAACCAGAAATAGTTTTACCTGAGGAAAGAAAAACAGTGCCATCTTACTGTTGCCGTGGGTTCGGTTCGAGTTCGTTGGGTCTTTCATTCTATTAGTATTAATTGAATATGTATACTTGGTTATTCATTATTATCTCAGTTAATGTCCATACATAGGTTTCCCTTGATTACTGAGTGTCCAAGGAAACAATGGTTCCGTACGAATCTCATTATCATTAATATAAACTTCCTATGAAGAAGAGTTCATCAGGTCAAACAACAATCAATACTCAAGTTGAAGCACCTAAGCGTAACCAAAGTAATGTGGGTAAGTTCTTGCTTGAGTCCAAACGTTTATTGACGAAACAACGGATGAAGACATTACATATATTATTCATTAATAGCATACATCCATAATTGAGTACATTGTGAATCCATATCATATTATCAGTCCGTGTCCAGTAAAATGAATCAACATCGTCAGAACAGCATAGCTGTGTGCACGCGTAGTTAGGGTTTCCAACGACCGACAATGAACGTATGCGTCTGATAAATATAATAATCTGGACTGAAATAATCTTCCTAGAAGTTGGTTATATACCAACCTATTATATTACTTTATTCCCATACATTTGGACTGACCCTGAGTCCCTACTTCGAAGTACTTATATAAATATGTGGCAATACAATGCCTAACACTGGACGTCTATAGGACGCGTCTTCACAGCTTGACGGTCAACATAAAAAGGGTCTCGTATCTAAGTCACGATGCGCGACCTATCAACGCTAACACGTCATAAATCGATCGTGTATATAGCGTTCAATAGTCCGTGAATTCTTAACCTACAATTATATTACACGCTGTGACCATAGAAGTAGCACACTGCCAACCCTAGCAGACGACTTCAATAAAATACCGTAACACTTACATTCACAAATGATAAGCAAGACAAATTGCTTACTGCCCCAAAAGAAGTAATGGAAAGATGGAAAACAATATTTCTCACAGATTCTTGGTGGTGAGCACGGTCAAGCCAATGAAATGAAAAAAACATTATCACGGAAGATGAAACCAATATTGGCGAAGATGGAATCCAGATGGAATAACTGAAGGCAGCACCAGAGACAATCAAGATGGGACAGCAGCAGAACATGATGGTATAACACCAGAATTGTTTAAGTGCATATAAGAAGCAAAAATCATATTACTCCTGAGGGTCTTACAGGCAGCCTGGAGCCACAAGATCATACCAAAGGATTGAGAGATTGCCATCGTAACACCAATATTTAAAAAGGGTGGACAACCGACTTTGTGGAAATCATAGATGCATACTACTGTCAATGTTCTTGTTACAATTTACTCTAGAATGCTGAACACCTATCTGAGCCGCACATAGATGACATCCAATGTAGTTATCAAGCAAACGGAAGAACTTAAGACCTGTGTCACACTCAGATAGCTAGTAAAAAGGTCAGTTTACAGGTGTGATGCATCTTTGTTTCTTCAATCAGAAGAAGGCATTTGACAAGATCCCTGGAGCAAATAGTGGGACTGCTTGGCAAAGAAAAACATTCCAGTACCGCTGATGCATGCCATGCACAGCTTCTACAAGACTTGCAGAAATTATGTGAGGTCAGCAAACTATATGCCAGAAGAGTTCAGGACATTCACTGGTGTAAGACAAGGTGATATTCTGTCATCTTATCATTTCATACTCCTCATGGACGATGCCATCAAAGCATATAAGGAGAGGAGAAGAAAGTATTCAGCGGGATACTGGAGGATGAGACATGCTGCCGTTTCAGAGATGAGCTGACATTTGCTGACGATGTAGCCATGATTCCTAAATCAGAGGAACATCCTCAATTCACCCTGCAAGTCTGGGAGGAAGAGCTGGAGAAGAGAGGGATGGTCAAGAACAGCTTCAAAACAAATACCATAGTCTTTTCACCAGAAGAAGAGTTGGCTACTCGAAGAGCAGTAACTGGGAGACTTTTTCATGCCATAAATCGAGAACTCCTTAGTAAAAGGGAAATTGGCAAGAAGATGAACATTACTGTATATCCCCTGTGTTCCAGTTTTGATTTATGGATGCGAGTCATGGGCATTGACTAAAACCTTCAAAATCTATCTCAAAACTTCGGAAAAGAGATATCTGAGGCCTGTGGTTTTAGTAAGCAGAAAAGTCTCGTCGGAAACCAGGCGATACGACATGGCTTCAAAACCAAGCCCCGGCAGACCCAAATAGAACAGACTCGACTACGAGGATTTGGCCATATCCGCAGAATGGGAGAACATCCACTACCACGACAATTACGGTAAACTATGAGCCAGGAAGCCAGACCTTCAGGACGATTGGGAACACAACAAAAGACAATCTCTGAAGGACCGAGGACTACATTGGAACCAGGCCAGGCGGAAGACAGCAAATAGGAGAGTATGGCGTTCTCTTTGGTAAATCTTTGCACCCCATGGTAGAAGAGAAATGACTAAGAAAGTAAGATTTTTTTTTTAAACTTTGCGCACCGTGCAATGTTAACGCTCACAGATCGGGTCAGTGCCGATGTTTCTTCTTCTTACACTTCTGCATTACTGATTAACATTAATGTAAATATTCTTTGAGAGGAGGGGGAAGCACACGACTAGAGTAGGTCAATAAGTTAACCTAAATAAACAGATCCACAGAAAAAATATTTCTCTACCCAAAAGAGCATAGAACAATTATTATTGGATTACTATGTTTTGTCATTGATCCAACGGCGTTTGTGCTCGCGCCCTTCGGCCTAATGCCATATCACTATATCTGCATGTGGTTTCACAAGTTGTTTTGTTTCTGCATACAAGGTATTCCACTTATCTGGCCTCTGAGAAAGGAGCATTTTCCTAACATCATCGAATGCTGGGCTCTCACAAAGGTGGTGGTCAACCGTTTCGTAGGGGTCGTTACATAGTTGGCGCTCTGGAGAGTGTTGTGGTTGGATTCTGTTCAAGTTACTGTTGAGTGGTATATGTTGTGATCTGCAGCAAAACAATGGTGCTCTGATTGCTCCTTGTAAAATAACCGATGTTGTCATTAAGATCAGGACTGGCTATAAGTCTGTAAACCTTTCTCCTGGTGTTTTCCATGCCTATCTGTTGAGCCAAGTTTCATTTTTTGCTGCTCGTATATGTTATTTGACTTTATAGAGAGTAGTTGCTATGAGTGGTTGTTCTTGTCTTGCTCTCTTCTTTGCTAATATGTCTGCTCTGTCATTACCTGGTGTATTTGAATGACCTGGGATCCACTGCATAACTATTCTGATGCCATAAGAAGTAATACGCTGGTCAGCATCCAGGATAAGTTTGGCTAATTCAGTTCTACAATGTTCACTGCTTACCCAAATCTTGAAGGGCAGACACGGAGTCAGTAAAAATGACGATATTTTGAGCCTTTGATGGAAAGGTATGTGGCTATTTCCAGTGCAATGATTTCAGCTTCATTGTTGGAGCAAAACTCCCCGCATGCAACAAACAGCTCTTCGGTGGATCCATCTGGATAACGGATACAGACTCCAAAAAATGCTTTGATTGTTGCTTTAAATGCAGATCCGTCAGTATAGACATGCAACTATTCTTCAGGGTAGGCATCAATGGTTCTTTGTGACTGTGGTGGATTTAGATGTTATGGAATGTTGTTGTTATGTATTTATAGTGTACTGAATGAGGTCAGCTTTGAAGGCTCCAGAGTTTAACAAGTTTTAAGGTGAATTATCAGGGAGCCTTTCTGCTACCACCTTATGACCTCAATCAGACTTATTCTTGACTAGTATGTATGATGACTACGTCTAATGTCTAGTGATATGAACATGTGGTGTGATGGTACTTTAATACTTAAACACACACACACACCAACAAATATTAATTTCTATGATCAATTAAACTGACACAGTGCTTGAAATTTGGGTATTAAACTATTTTTTACAATTTTGTTTTGTCCTGAACCTAGTATTCTTCTGGTCAAAGGTAATCAATTTATATACATATAAGCAAATACATTAAACAAAAGGGACAATTTGTCCAAAACACATATTTTACAAGTGTAATAATGGTGTTAATAAGTTTCTAATATTTCTATTAAACTAACACTGGATGGTGGGTCGGGATTCTATAATCACTCCCATGTCTTTATTTCACAACTTTTACTTTCTTGGGTGGAAACAGTTCTATTTATTTGGAAACACTAATTTTAGTTGATGAAGGGTCATGTGCCAGATTATATACTCATCTAGCGCATGTAGTAGCTGTCAGTTGTCACTTCGGCCAACGGCCACGGTTGTACTTGTCCAAAAGTAATAGGGTAGACAGCGTGTACACCTATCACTACTGGAATACTAAGTCTTCTCAAATTCTCCACTGAGAAATCTGGCACCGGACTAGTGCCAGACAAAAATACCCTGTAACATGAAATTATGTTTCTTGTTTATATCATATTTAATCTACTATTTCCACAAATTATAATACATGCAAAATAAAAGACCTGGGTCAGATCTATCTGACCAACCCAACTCATCCACATAACAAGGTGTACCAGTTCTTTTCACATTCCTCTCCTCTAATGGCTGCACTGCATCTGCAATATTATCATTTATCTCTTTTTTTTCATACCATAAGGTGGGTGATATGTTTCCACCTGACCACCTAAGAAAACATGTGTATTCTACATCTCTGGTAGTTTGTTATAAGAAATATCAACCTCTAAGCCCTGCATACGTCTGCCATGGACCTAGTCTAAGTACTTACAGTCGTATGGCAGTATCTTTCACTACAATTTTTAAATAAAATATTAATAATTTCTGTCTTAACACAAATTCAATGAAAACAGACAGGTACGTTGATTTGGCACAACTTCAAACGTGCCGCTGGCTGGACTATGACACCCTTTTATTCTTTTATTAAGTATATATTTATTTCAGGCACGCCACACTTCTCAGCTTTCAATCGTCCTGCTCACTGAACAGTATTATGTCAAATGGCCCCGAGCCGTCAAATTTTTCAGTAATATTAAATGTGTTGGCCAATGAGATCGGACGATTCCCAATTCTGACTTCAATTTGAAAAATAAAGCCAAAATTACAACCCAGTTCTAGTGTACCTCTGTCTGTCGGTCCGTCCGATCTTGGCATTAGTTAAAAATAGACTTGCTTTTTGGCCTAATACATTTGCCTCTCACTCCTAAAGTTCCCCCCTTTTGGACTTTGACCCTCCCTCTTCTGCTTCTTTTCAACAATGCGTGCAAAAATTTGTCACCGATAGTGAATGCAAACACGAGGTTATGTCCGTCTGTCTGTACGAACCAATACAGTATTTTGACCATATCTTTATTATTATCTGGAGGAATTTGTGTTTTAAAAAATATTATTACTCAGGAGAAGATATTCTATCAAACTAATACAGTTTTATGGTCATATTCTATTTAATGAAGAAGTCCATATATTTTCCATATTATTTGGCAATTTCTACTTTTAAATAAACACGCCATTTTATCCCCTCTCCCCCGTTGTTCTAACCGAAACCACAAGTCGTTACGTCAGAAAAATACGCTACTTGGCAGACACTGCGCTGTATGTGTGGTTATATGGGTCAAGCTGCATGTCTATGAAACGAACAAGTAATGGCTTTCCGTTGTATTTTTAAATCTGCCGCTAGCGATATCGCTCGCTCGCTGACAATTTTGTGGTTCAAACCAACACGTGCCAAAAGTATCATTTTTCCGTCTCTCTCTCGCATTCCGTCTGGACGAATAAACCTTTCGTATAAAAATGTTATAAATAGTTTTCAAAGGCATTAGAAAACGATAGTACTATTTATTCTACAATACGGCCTGCCAAAATCCATACGATTGCTGGTGTGGGCGAAAACGAAACGTTACAACTTCAGCATTATTATCCCTACATTACTTTGACTTATAAATACTACAAATTGTATAGGTGTATTAATGTATATCATCACACATCTCACCACTTAAGAACATGCACTGATGCAAGTTCAAGAACAGTGATACACATAGATCAAATTTGGTCAATAGGTCTGTGAATACTCTGATTTTCGTCAACAGGATGCCTACTCAAGAAGTCTGCACCCACATTTTGTGACCCGGGAATATATTCAATAGTGAATGAATAAGGCTGTATGAGCAACGACCACCTTAGTAAACGAGCATTTTCATGCTTGGCCTGTGATAAGAATACGAGGGGTTGATGATCCGTTTGGACCATGAAAGTCCTACCATAGAGATAGATCTGGAACTTTTGTATAGCCCAGATTAGAGCTAGACATTCTTTTTCGCTTGTTGAGTAGTTTTGATCCGCTTTGTTCAACTTGCGGCTAGCATAAGCGACTGGGTTCAGTTCCCCATTTGGTGAAGAGGACCTTTGTAACAAAGTTGCCCCCATGCCCACATTGCTTGCGTCCGTTCTTACCACGAATTCTTGAGTCAAATCAGGGAATTTTAAAATAGGCTTGCTAGTGAGTTTTTCCTTTAACTCTTGGTAAGCCAATTCACACGGTGCGGACCAAACAATTTTATCAGGATGTTCCTTACTGGTTAAATCAGTCAAAGGAGCACATATAGAGTTAAAATGTTTAATGTACTTTTGATAAAATCCACACAACGACACAAAAGATCGCACATCTTTTTTTTTGTCTGTGGCCGCGGTGCTCTTTTCAATTTCTCCAGATTCTTAGGGTCACGGGTCATGCTACCCTGATGTACGGTATGTCCCAAGAAATCCAACTCTTTGCATCCAATACAACATTTTGTTGGTCTAGCGGTCAAGTTAGCCTCTCTGAGTCTATCAAACAACATAGCCAAAGAGTTAACGTGTTCCTCAAACGTTTCAGTAGCGATGAGGATATCATCCATACAATTTGTGATGCATGGATTATTCAGTGGATCCAACAATTTTCGCATCATCCTTGAAAACACACTCGGAGCATTTTTCAACCCGAACGGCAACATGTTGAAATCATAATGTCCTTCCGATGTGCTAAAGGCTAAAAACGGGCGAACCTAAGGCTTTACTGGAATTTGATAATAGCCTTTGCTAAGATCCACCTTAGAAAAATATTTTGCCTTGTTCAACCTGGCAAATAGTTGAGTAGTTTCAGGTAATGGATCCACCTGATTTTCTGTGACAGCATTCAGTTTCTTGTAATCTATGCACAGACGATGTTCCCCAGAGGGTTTTCTCAGCAAAACCACACTAGAGCTATGAGGAGATTCACTGTGAGAAATAATCCCTTCTTTCAACAAATACTCTATCTCCTCTTTCAAAGCTTTTTCCTTAGCGAAAGGAATCGAATAGGCTCTCATACAGATGGGTGTTGGGTCTAATAGTTTCATATCATATTCCAACAAGTGTGTGCGCCCCGGTTTATCCGTTATCACGTCTGTATGTTCAATCAGAACCTGTTGAACCGGCTCCCTCTGTTTTTTAGTCAGGTGATTACTGACTTTCAACTGTGCCGGTGTTTCACATGGTTTCAAGGGGTACTCGCGGGAATTGAGTGGTTCTTTTTTCTTATCCGTTGCGATAGCTAAAGTCAGTAAATGTGTTCCTTCCTGGATTTGTCTGTCCAGATACTTCTTTAGAAGGTTCACATGATAGATTTTCTCTTTCCCCTTCTTGTTAATTTTATAATTTGTTCTAGACACATTGTATATGGACCTTGCCATCCAATTTGCGATTTGTTACTGCTGCCGGGTAGAAGAAGAGGCACTTTCTCTCCCACAGCTAGTTCTCTATCCTTCGTTTTCTTATTAAAATATGCAGCATGTTTGTTCCTTGTGTGTCTGAGATTATCATTTGCAAGTTTCCAGCCAGTTTTGAGACGAGTGGTCAGCTCGTTCACATATTGATATGATGAGGTAACAGTCTCTTCTGCCTTCTCATCTGTCCATGTCCTTAACAAGGCTTCCAATGAACCTTTAATTGGCCTCCCAAATAACAGGGTTGCCTACATATTTTTCATCTATCTATCTATCTATCTATCTATCTATCTATCTATCTATCTATCTATCTATCTATCTATCTATCTATCTATCTATCTATCTATCTATCTATATATCTATCTGTCTATCTATCTATCTATCTATCTATCTATCTATCTATCTATCTATCTATCTATCTATCTATCTATCTATCTATCTATCTATCTTTATTTATTTTAAAAACATACTTTAATTATGATGATTATTGCAAATGTTTGATGTTATGTTACTTTTATAATGATAAATGCCTTAATAATGCTTAAAGTAAATGTGAGGATGAAAGGATACAGTATACATGATGAGAGAGAGAGGAAGGGCAGAATGTCAGACGGGCCTGCGTGCCCAATTCTTAACCCTTTGAAAATAAAGTTCGTTCGTTCGTTCGTTCGTTCGTTCATGGCACCGGCAATTTTCATGTAATTGGAAGTGTGGTGGTGGTTTTTTTTTTTTTTTTTTTTTTTTTCGTACGCCCGCTAATACTCGAGGCGAAATCTCAGGTTATTATTAATATTTTAACCTGACATTGATTTTACGTGAGTATCCCTTTGTTTCTTGTACAGAGACAGGTGTCTCTCGCCATTCAGGCAAATACTCTCCGATTTCGGAGGTACCCATTAGAGCTGGGTCGGCTCAGGAGCCGCCAGTCCCTGGTCGACGACACTTCTTCAAATGTACTCGCCAGGTCTCGAGTTAATCCAGTCCAAATCCCGGTCAACGAAAAATCCTCAAATGCCGTCGCCCGGGTTTGATCCTGTATCACCCGGTCGCCAGAGCGGTGTTGTAACCACTACGCTATCGCGGCCCCCTGGTGGTGGTGACTTTTCTTCCTTTTGTCATCACATAAGAACCTTCCACTACCAATTCTTTTACTGGGGTTTTACTCCCACTTTAATTCCCTTGTGAGAGATCTTCTCTCTCTTTTATCTTCCCCCAGTTCACATAATTCCGACCGAAGGATTGTCGGCTTATTCTGCGGTAGAATCACTCTTTGTACTCGCCACATAGTGGCCATTCTAACACATTCAAGTGAAGACTGTGTGTGAAAAGGGGGTTCCCATTCCACTTTGTCTACATTATTATATTTATTTTTCTCCTTATTTTAGGCCTAAGTTTGCCCCGTGGCGTTTCTAGGTCCTGGTTATTATTTTCCCCACTTGTGGGTGTTCCCTCATGAAATATGCCGCAGGCTTCTACAAAATTTTCAATGTCTATCATTACATCTGGCCAATAATATTTTTGAGAAACCTTTTGGCAGATGGTACCTACTTTCTCGTGGTCCCCATCTTTTCCAACATGTAAACTCCTTATTACGTCTGCCCTAAACATCTTGGGAAGTACGAGTTGTCCGTGACCATTTGACCCAGTTCCAGCCTTCCTATATAACAATTTATTCTTCATATAGTAATCTCCCTTGCTTGGAGGTGTGTGACATTTGGGCAATTTTTTAAAACATGGCTTGAGTGACCTATCCTCAGCCTGCCCCTTCCTCATCTCCTCTGGATGAGTATTTATAGAATCACCTTCTTCCTTCTTTGACTGTGATCTGGTCTGCACTGTTGCCTTAATCACAGGCCTCTTTGGATTCCCCAAGAATACATACCGACAGCCCAAAATCAAAGGGTAGATGGGTTCGTCTATCACTGCTGCTCTGATTACTCCTTCCACATAGCGAGTTTTCACAGTTATCCTTGCGATGGGAAGTATCATGAGTGGTATGTCCTTAGTCGCCCCTTGTATCTCCACTGTTTCTGTGGTATACTGAACTGGGTTCACTAGACTAGAACTCACGACAGAATCAAAATCTAGACCTGTATCATAAAGGCACCTCACGCTGACCCCATTGCATACAACATCCTCACAAACTGGGGGGTGATAAGGTTCCTGCTGTCCAGTAGGTTTGGCCCTTACTCCTTGGTTCCCCGTCGTCATTGCAGCAAAGTTAGAAGGTTTCCTATTACAAACTTTGGTGTCATGATTGTTCTTCTTGCACCACTTACACCATAACTTTCCTTGCTGGAAAGGTTTTCTCTCATTATATTTTTGGTCATTGAACTGTGGGTTTCTATCTCGAAAATCATTTCGTGGCCTATCAAAATTTGGCTTACCTTTGTTACCTTGATCTTTGTTATCAAATTTATTAGAGTTCTGTGGGGCCCTATATTTATCTACATGCTTCTTTTTAGCGTCAGCTGCCTCTGCCTGGGCCGCCTGATACCTCTGTGCGACATTAAGTACCTCACCCAACCTCTCTGCACTTTGTTCCATGAGAAACTTTCTCAGGTCTGGAGCCACGGACTCTCTTAATTGCTCTATCATGATCATCTCTTTAAGATCTTGGGTCTTCCCCAGAGCAGTCCATTTCTCCAAATAGGTATCAAATCTGGCAGAGAATTGGGAGTATGTCTCCCCAGACAAAAGCTTGGCATTTCTAAACTTCTTACGATAAAATTCTCCATTCTTCTCATATCTTAACAACAAAGCCTGCTTTAGCATGTCATAATTGTCTTGGTCGTCTTTACTCATCTTTGCAAACACTTCATAAGATGTTCCTCTAAGGCCATGGGTAAACTTAAGACTCCATCTCTCTTTGTCCAGCCCATAAGTAGTGGCTAATACCTCAAACCTGCTTAAAAATGATTCAATATCCTCCTCCCTCTCAACAAAATGGTCTAAATGGAACCCCATGGCTGAGGTTGAGGCTACCTGACTAGCAATTGCATCGGAGGTAGAGGGACTGGTACCATTTTCAGGAGCATGGCCTTGAAATTCCCACTCCTTTAGTCGTAATTCGTGCTCCCTTTGTAATCTCCTCTCCTCCTTTTCAGCCTCCATCTGTAACCTCTTCTCCTCCTTTTCAGCCTTCATCTGTAACCTCTTCTCCTCTTTTTCGGCCGCCAGTCTTCTTTCCTCAGCCTCCATTACCTTTTCCTCAAATTGGAGCCTCTTTATTTCAACCTCCCGGTCCGCCTCCAATGCCCTAGCCTCTTTGTCAGCCTCAATCTGTAATCTTTTTATTTCTTTATCTTTTTCAGCCTCTATTTGCAATCTTTTTTCTTCTATATCTTGTTCTAATTTAATAAATTTATCACACTCTGATGTCACATATTGAACCAGAGCCTGCCCCTCCATACTCATCTCTTTCGCAGCCAGCACAGCAGCAGATCTGAACTTTGCCAAGTCTGCCATCTTGTTTCAATCAACTCTAATAATGTTTTAAGACAAATTTAAAAACTCTAATTAACAAAGTACCACTCTAATTACTTAATTAACTACTGACCGTGACAATTCATCAAATATAAATCTCCACCCTAAAATATTTTAATATTGATTATTTGATAACTTTACTACTTAGGGACACTAGTGCTACAATATTGAATTTTATATAGACTTATAACTTATAAGTTTAAATCCCGTAGCGAGCTACCCACTATATGTGGAGGATTTAGATGTTATGGAATGTTGTTGTTATGTATTTATAGTGTACTGAATGAGGTCAGCTGTGAAGGCCCCTGAGTATAACAAGTTTTAAGGTGAATTATCAGGGAGCCTTTCTGCTACCACCTTATGACCTCAATCAGACTTATTCTTGACTAGTATGTATGATGACTACGTCTAATGTCTAGAGTTATGAACATGCGGTGTGGTGGTACTTTAATACTTAAACACACACACACCAACAAATATTAATTTCTATGATCAACTAAACTGACACAGTGCTTGAAATTTGGGTATTAAACTATTTTTTACAATTTTATTTTGTCCTGAACCTAGTATTCTTCTGGTCAGGACTTTCCACTCAAAGGTAATCAATTTATATACACATAAGCAAATACATTAAACAAAAGGGACAATTTGTCCAAAACACATATTTTACTAAATCTAATAATGGTGTTAATAAGTTTCTAATATTTCTATTAAACTAACACTGGATGGTGGGTCGGGATTCTATAATCACTCCCATGTCTTTATTTCACAACTTTTACTTTCTTGGGTGGAAACAGTTTTATTTATTTGGAAACACTAATTTTAGTTGATGAAGGGTCATGTGCCAAATTATATACTCATCCAGCAAATGTAGTAGCTGTCAGTTGTCACTCCGGCCAACGGCCACGGTTGTACTTGTCCAAAAGTAATAGGGTAGACAGCGTGTACACCTATCACTACTGGAATACTAAGTCTTCTCAAATTCTCCACTGAGAAATCTGGCACCGGACTAGTGCCAGACAAAAAAAACCTGAAACATGAAATTATTTTTCCTTGTTTACATCATATTTAATCTACTATTTCCACAAATTATAATACATGCAAAATAAAAGACCTGGGTCAGATCTATCTGACCAACCCAACTCATCCACATAACAAGGTGTACCAGTTCTTTTCACATTCCTCTCCTCTAATGGCTGCACTGCATCTGCAATATTATCATTTATCTCTTTTTTTTCATACCATAAGGTGGGTGATATGTGTCCACCTGACCACCTAAGAAAACATGTGTATTCTACATCTCTGGTAGTTTGTTATAATATAAATCAACCTCTAGGCCCTGCATAACTCTGCTAGGGACCTAGTCTAAGTACTTACAGTCGTATGGCAGTATCTTTCACTCACATTTTTAATAAAATATTAATAATTTCTGTCTTACCAGAAATTCAATGAAAACACACAGGTACGTTGATTTGGCACAACTTCAGACGTGCCGCTGACTGGACTATGACGCCCTTTTATTCTTTTATTAAATATATATTTATTTCAGGCACGCCACACTTCTCAGCTTTCAATCGTCCTGCTCACTGAACAGTATTATGTCAAATGGCGTCGAGCCGTCAAATTTTTCAGTAATATTAAATGTGTTGGCCAATGAGATCGGACGATTCCCAATTCTAACTTCAATTTGAAAAATAAAGCCAAAATTACAACCCAATTTTAGTGTACCTCTGTCTGTCGGACCGTCCGATCTTGGCTTTAGTTAAAAATAGACTTGCTTTTTGGCCTAATACATTTGCCTCTCACTCCTAAAGTTCCCCCTTTTGGACTTTGACCCTTCCTCTTCTGCTTTTTTTCAACAACGCGTGGAAAAATTTGTCACCGATAGTGAATGCAAAAACGAGGGTATGTCCGTCTGTCTGTACGAACAGTATTTTGACCATATCTTTATTATTATCTGGAGGAATTTGTATTTTAAAACATATTATTACTCAGGAGAAGATATTCTATTAATCTAACCTAGTTTTATGGTCATATTCCTTTTAATACAGAAGTCCACATATTTTCCATATTATTTGGCAATTTCTGCTTTTAAATAAACATGCCATTTTATCCCCTCTCCCCCGTTGTTCAAACCGAAACCACACGTCGTTACTTCAGAAAAATACTCTACTTGGCAGACATTGCGCTGTGTGTGTGGTTATATAGGTCAAGCTGCGTGCCTATGAAACGAACAAGTATTGGCTTTTCGTTGTATTTTTAAATCTGCCGCTAGCGATATCGCTCGCTCGCTGACAATTTTGTGGTTCAAACCAACACGTGCCAAAAGTATCATTTTTCCGTCTCTCTCTCTCTCTCTCTCTCTCTCTCTCTCTCTCTCTCTCTCTCTCGCATTCCTTCTGGACGAATAAACCTTTCGTATCAAAATATTATAAATAGTTTTCCAAGGCATTAGAAAACGATAGTACTATTTATTCTACAAGACGGCCTGCCAAAATCCGTACGATTGCTGGCGTGGGCGAAAACGAAACGTTACAACTTCACCATTATTATCCCTACATTACTTTGACTTATAAATACTACAAATTTTATAGGTGTATCAATGTATATCATCACAGCGACGCGCTCATGAGACTGACTGGATCGGGATGTTGGTTGTTCCATCTACTGATTTTATTTGCACTTCTGCGGGTATGTGGTGGTAAATGCCTTAATATGTATATCTTGTTTTCTTTATGGGAGGTGGTATATGTCTTGAACTTCATGAACATGGTGTAAGAATGACTTTTTTTTTTCTTTTCTTGTGTTCTCAGTTTTCTACTAAGTTTCTGTTGGGGTGGTTTCGGTTCATTCTCTTTATCTTTCATAAACCTCTGAAGCAGCTTTGTCCCTCTGCAACTCAAGAGGTTTAACACTTATGTGTATTTCACATGCAGCAATTGGAGTTGATCTCATAGCTCCATTAATTAGTCGAAGGACATTGCTTTTCACACGTTCGAGAGACTCTAGGTTTATCTTGGAGCAGGTTGTAAGCAGTGAGTTGTTGTAGTCTATCACAGAGCGGACACAGAGAAGGTTAAACCTTCTCAGCGTATCCTTGTCTGATCCTCACTCAGTGCCTGCAAGCCTCTTCAATAGTTGTAATCGCCTCAGTACTCTGTTTTTTTGTATTCTCAATTTTGTTCTTGAGATTGAGCTGCCTTTTAAATGTGAGTCCATGATAAGTGGGGTTTCTTCTTTTGTCACCTTATGTTTATATAGCCAAAGGTTGATATTCTTCTTGGATACTTTATGACTTTTTGTAAAGATAATGTACACAATCTTTGTATAGCTAACTTTAGTTTCCATGTTTGGCAGTACTCATGCAGTTTTCTAAGATCTCCGTTTAGTCTCTGAGCTCCACTTTCAACATTCTAATGACTCTGCCATATTGCCACGTCATCAGTGTAGAGAGCTTTTTTCAATTTCGATCTGGTCAGCTAAGCCATTGATGTAGATGAGAAATAGAATGCAGCTTACAAATGGGCCTTGTGGTAAGCCCTTCTCTAAGTCTTCTTTAGATGAGATTACTGTTACGCACAGATCATTTTTTCTAAAGTCATTATATGATCATTTTTCCTAAAGTCATTGTATGATCATTTTTTGCTAAAGACATTGTATTATTAGATTGACTGAAATGTACACTTTAATTTTTTTCGGTCAAAGCTACATAACTCTGGATAATGGAAATTATCATTTAATATGATGTTACCTCCTCTTGTGACGAGACACGTTCGGTCCATATTTTTTGAACGAAGTGTGATCATTCTCCTTATTTTGTAGTATCGGTCAACTGTTGTTGCAATGTCTGAAACCAGTGTTGAGGTCTCTGTTCATGTCCATATAAGGCTCGATCTAGTATAAATCTTTATCTGGAATGTTCCTAGATCGTCTTGTTTGATTGCTATTCAAGTGGAGCGTTCTGCGCATGTGCGGATGCGAGGCGTCTGGGAAGTTTCTTTTGTCTGGGAGTCGATGGAAAGTTGTGAAGCAGAGAAGACGCGTTTTGGCGTCTCTGTGATTTTGTTAGGGAATTAGGAGCCTTATTGTGAGATAGTTAGCTTACAAGGTCCTTCCCTTGAGTATTCAAAAACGCCTGGAGGCGTATGTTTTCTGTGGGGTGGATTTTCGAACGAAGGTAATGCCTCATTTACATCCAATCTGTAACTTAACTTTATGTTTGACAATGGTCGATCTCTGCTCACGTATGCATTACAGAAAAGGAGGTTCCTCTAATAGAAGTCACGCCCCAGGTATCTTCATACCTGAGATCTATATGTACACGGGTCATACTCAGCCCGAAGGACAGTTCTTTGTTCTATGAACGTCGCTGTGTGTCAGCAATTATGCCTACGTCAAGGTTAGACTTAAGAATACCTGTAAAGGTCAGTTTGACCTGCACTCCTGGAATGCCATCCTCGTGCGACTTATGATTTGACTCATTTAGCACATCTGAACAGTAAGAGGATTTTTTGTTGATGTACTTTTGTATTTGGAGCCAACCATATAACCCCTTGGCGCCACATCATCTTTCTTGAGAATATGCCAAATGCATTGATAAACTATGTATGCTGATATTCGTGAATGTCATGACTTTGCCCTATTGTGAACTGGATGTAACGTACCTGTACCTGTGGCGTCAAAATAAATGATGAAAAACGTCAAGAGCAGTTTACCCATTTATGACTTCACATGTCGTACCCTATGTGCTGTAACTCTGTGAACCACATCACTACTATACACAGCAACAACAACAACACAAAACCAGATAAGACACCCTACATCTTGAACTATAATACCTGGTGTCGATAGGGGTGGTATTGTGACCGGGCTGAAGGTTTTCCAACGAAACTGGACTTATATTTACAACGTCCATGGTGGTCAATTCTGCCATTATCATTTTATGGAAGCATCACAATAGCGGACTTATCACCAAAGAGGAGCGAGCCCTAAATCCACCCTTATCATTTTATGGTGGCCAGATGTTGGTTTAATTCTGGTACCAGCATTCAAGGGAATCAACAAACCCAGACAGCATACTTCATCATACCACATTGCAGTTTTAACTCACTTCCTTCAAGAAATATTTTCAAAGTACCCGGCGCTGCTCGGCAGTTTATCGAAGTTTGTCTGCATCTAGAAGGACAAGTGCCGTTTGAATCGATTTGTCTACATCTAGAAGGACAAGTGCCGTTTGAATCGATTTTTCTACATCTAGAAGGTCAAGTGCCGTTCGAATCGATTTGTCTACATCTAGAAGGTCAAGTCCCGTTTGAATCGATTTGTCTGCATCTAGAAGGTCAAGTTCCGAAGTATATTTCCAGTATCAAAAGCTCTTTTTCCTGCGTCATGGCTGTTCATGGGAGCAGATGTCGATCAACGTTAGATCGTTGATCCTAAGAATGCTGATCACATCCTGTTCTGAACCGTGCTGACGTTTGGGACATATAGAAGTTACGTGGCCTGTTTGTTTGTGAACTGTGAACTTATGTTCTAGCTGAGCCTTCTGAATTATTTCACACTTTTTACTATTTGTTTACATGTTTACATGTTATATGTTATTTGTATTTGTATATTTATATGTTTATATTTCAGCGGGTCTGGATGGGTGGTGACTCCTATAGATCATACCACGTGACAGAGGTTTTCTATTGAGAGTGTTCTGTAGGGTATGCAAATTTCCAATAGTGAAATTTGCTAAGCGACTTTTGTTGCTATTTCTATTAGTTGTGATGACATGTGTTACTGTTGTTATCGTTATTTTTCGCACTCTTTAGTTTTGTTTTGATTTGTTTGTATTTGTAGGTCTCCTCTTTTCTATTATTCAGTTCTTTACACAATTTTTGTTTATACATTGTGACGTCATTTGTTTGTTTACTTTTTCGCATTTTGTCATTCATATTCTTTGTGATATTTTCTTTTAGTTCTGCTGTTTATTTAGTTGACTTATTCGAATGTTTTCCTATTGACTTTGATCTTTGTTATTGTTTACATTGACTTTGATCTTTGTTATTTTTTACATTGACTTTGATCTTTGTTATTGTTTACATTGTTTTTGTTCTTTGTTATTGTTTACATAATTCTTGAGTAATTAGCTTTCACTACTGTTTATATAGTGCACTTATCATAACTAACTGGTGGTTTTGTGCTTATGCACTATTGTAGTGCAGTTATGATAAATAACTGATGGTTATGCACTGATTTGTGTAGTGCCCTGATGAGTAAGACGTGACTTGTGATATTATTATACATTTGATAATACAAGTTTGGTCTCAAAGACTTGTTTCCCACAGAGACTGGGATAAACATTGAGATTATACAAGTACTTTATTAAGTCTTGTTACTATTAAGGTTGAAATAAGATAATTAATTATTTCAGGTTTTGGACTCATATTTTAGACAACATGTCTACATTTGAGTACTTTATTGAGCAGGGTAAATCCCTTGGAAAGACTGGTGATAAATTAGAAGAATTTGCGACTGTTCAATATGCCAAGGCATTGAAATCGGAAGAAAAAAAAGTGAAAGAACAAACTGAACAAAAGAAAATAGATGCTGAGAATTTAAAACTGCAGATGCAGGTGGGGGAAAGAAGATTCCAAATGGAAATGGAAAAACAAAAAAGAGAAGCAGAAGCAAAAGCTGAAAAGAAAAGACTACACATTGAGGCTGAAAATAAAAAACTTGAAAGAGAGGCTGAAGAGAAAAGACTTGAAAAAGAGTCTGAAAATAAAAGACTTGAAAAAGAGTTTGAAAATAAAAGACTTGAAAAAGAGGCTGAAAATAAAAGACTAGAGATACAGGCTGAAAATAAAAGACTAGAGATACAGGCTGAGGCTGAAGAGAGAAGGTTACAAAGAGAGGCTGATGAGAGAAAAGCAAAAATGGAGCATGAAGAAAAACTCTTAGCTTTGGAGTTAGAAAAGATGAAATTGCTGAACACTGGTAATGCTAATGATGCAGATAAGGTGTCAGATAAGACTAAAGCTAATAATTTCAAGCTTAATCTACCAGCATTTAATGCCTCTATTGATGATATAATATTTTATCTAGACAGATTTGAAAGTGCATGTAAGGTGCATAACATAGATAAATCACTGTATGTTTATCATCTGTCAAAGATACTTAGAGGTGATGCTTTGATTATGTTGGGCATGGTAGATGTGCCTGACAAGAACAACTATGAGGTTGTCAGGGCTATCTTGTTAAAGAAATACCAACTTAACGAAGACGGCTATCGTCTTCAATTTAAAAATATGTTGCCAGAAACTGGAGTGGAATTCTCTGAATTCATCTCAAGGATACGTCTTACTTTTTCACGATGGGTTGAGCTGTCTAAGACAGTACATACATATGAAGCTCATATGGATTTACTACTTAGAGACAAGGTTATGTCTTCTGTCAATGAATCTTTTCTTTCTTTCCTTCATGAGCGTAAGCCTAAAAACATAAAAGAAATGGAAGAATACTGTTGCCAGTATGTCACTGCGCATCCTCACGTAACCATTAGCAACTCTAAAGTAAAAGAAGGTCTGCCAGTTGCTTCGGCAGCACCTTATGGCCCAAATTTCATGCGTAAATTTCAGGGTAGTCAACAAAATTTTAATAAGAAGGGTAACCGTAATTATGCTCAGAATCATAGCGATCAATTTCAGGGTGATTCTTCTTCGCAGAACTGGAGACAACCTGATACTCCTCGGTATACTACTCCCTATAATTTTAGACATTTTCGCAAAGGTAGTCAGTATAGAGGAAAATATTTTTCGCGGAGACCTCAAAAGCAATATAATAGAGGTTCTCAACAGTATAGAGATGGTAATGACAGTTATGGAAACTGGAATTCAAACCAGGATAACAATTACAGTAGGGACTTTAATGATAATTGCAGAGGCAATAATGGTCGCGGTAGATCGCAACATAAGAGAAAAAGATATCAACGGACAAACTCTGTACAACAAGAATCTCAGGGAGCAGATAAACAGGTTAATGATAATAAAAACCATAATGCTATCGGATGTTCATCTTTTGAATTTGGTAGAGCAAATAAATGTATCCATTGCAGTACTTTATTTGACCCGACTACCGTAACTACTTTAAGCTGTGGTCATCCTCTTCCAGCTCTTCCTGCTAATGTTGCGCATGATGGGAGAGGTTCTCTTATACTACATAAGGGTCTTGTAAATAGTAATCCAGTCTCAGTTTTGTTTGATTCTGGATGTACTACTGTTGGTGTTAGGCAATCTGTTGTAAATCCATCCTGTGCTACAGGAAAGGTCATCAAATGTGTCACATTTGGTGGCACTTTGGAAAAGTATCCTACTGCCATAATACATATTGCTACTCCCTTCTTTACTGGAGATGTCCACGCGTGTCTTCTTACAAACCCTATTGCGGACCTTATTATTGGTCGTAATCACGGAGTTAGGGAATGTACCCCACAGCAAATTGCTGTTTGGGAAGAGCAAAACACGGAAGCTACCAATGCGGTGGTCACAAGAGCACATGCTCTGGATCCACCTCAAACTTCATTAACTAATAATGAGGAAGTAGATAGCCAGAATAGTCACTTGATTATTTCACGTGACTCATTTATAAAATTGCAAGAAGAAGATCCTTCTTTACAAAAATTCTTCATTCTAGCAAAAAAAGGTGATCCAAATCAGAATACTAATAGAAAGTCTTGGATTTCTATGAAGAACGGCGTACTTGTGCGTATGGTACAAGACTCGTCTACGTCCACTCATTCACAAATTCTTGTGCCTAAGAGTATGAGATTGCAAATATTGCAACATGCTCATGACTCGCAATGTGCTGGACATATGGGTTTTTCCCGTACAAAGTCGAGGGTTCTTGCGGCTTTCTTTTGGCCATTTGTGAGCAAGGACATACGAATTTACTGTCGTTCTTGCAAAGTGTGTCAGGAGGTCAAATCGAAAGGACCACGACATGCTGCGCCTATCCAGGCTGCTGACATTCCTATTCGCCCTTTTCAAAAAAATGGCAATAGATATTATCGGTCCTTTTAGGATTAAGTCGGCCAGAGGACATCAATTTATCCTTACATGTGTCGATATGTGCACACGTTGGCCAGAGGCTATACCTCTCAAGAGCATCTCAACTGCTGATATCGCAGACGCTCTTTGGCTGATATTTTCTCGCTTGGGTTTCCCCGGAGAAATATTGTCAGACTATGGCACTCAACTTATATCAGACACTATGTCACAAGTAATGTCTATGCTACATATTAAAAGGTCTCTCAGCAGTATCTATCACCCAATGTCTAATGGGTTAGTTGAGCGTTTGAATAGGACACTAAAAACTTTACTTGGGAAGATAACTGAGGATCATCCTCAGGATTGGGACAGGGTTTTACCCGCGGCTCTCTTTGCTTATAGAGAGGTCCCCAATGAACACACAGGGTTTTTCCCTTTTGAACTTGTCTTTGGCGCGCAGCCACGCGGCCCTATGTCTTTACTTCACGATCTAATCACTGCCGATAATATTAGCGATGAGACTCAATCTTCTTACGAGTATGTCATTGCTCTTAGGCAAAAGATCATCGAGGCATGCAAACTAGCAACTTCTTCATCCGAATTTGCTAAAGAAAAGGCAAGGCTGTTTGCAAATAAAAATAGATGTCTACGACAACTTTGTCCAGGTGACAAAGCTCTCGTTCTACTTCCTTCAAGGGAGAACAGACTTCTTATTGCATGGAAAGGTCCATATGCAATAGTCTCCAAGATTTCCGATGTCGACTATATAGTCGATATTGATGGAAAGCATAAAACTTTCCACATAAATATGCTCACGGAATTTCATGAAAGACCTGACTATTTGCAGCCTATTTTCCAGGCAACGGACAATTCTCAAGTACCTCATGGTCATTACTCATCCCTGTCAGTTATACAGGATGAGGAAACTACTTTTTCTGATGTCAATCTTCCACTTCCTTTGGTCCCACTTCATTCTACGGAATCTTGGAAGAACGTTACCGTTTCTCCTAATCTTTCCGCTGAGGAACATCGACAAGTTTCTTCGATGTTGCAGACATTTCAGGATGTCCTTACAGACATCCCGGGACACACACATGTCATCGAACATGACATTATACTAACTGACCATAATCCTATCAGAGTCAGACCCTATCCAATACCTATCCATTTTCAGTCACAAGTCGAAAAAGAATTGGATGAAATGATACGATTGGAAATCATTGAACCATCCACTTCAGCATACTCTTCGTCTATGGTTATTGTTCGAAATGAGGATAATAACATTCGCATTTGCGTAGATTATCGCAAATTGAACCAAGTTACGAAGTTCGATGCTGAACCTATGCCTTCATTGGAAGAGCTACTAAATAAACTTTCTAATTCTAGGTTCTTTACCAAACTAGACTTGTCTAAAGGTTATTGGCAAGTCCCTTTAACTGAACGTGCCAAACCTTTTACAGCTTTTTCTACACCTAGGGGTTTATTCCAATGGAATTTCATGCCTTTCGGTCTTATGAACGCCCCTGCTACATTCGTACGCATGATGCGGCGAATTCTCGCATATCGTACAGATGTCATAGCATACTTAGACGATATCTGTCTGTTCAGTGATTCCTGGGAAGATCACTATTTGGGTTTATACGAATTGCTGTCTACTCTTCGCGAGTATAACTTGACTGCAAAACCCTCTAAAGCCTTTATAGGATTTAGTGAGATTTCTTTCCTGGGTCATCGTGTTGGTCATGGTCTTTTAAAGACAGAGGACCACAATGTTTCAAAAAATACTTAACATTTCTGTCCCTAAGACGAAGAAACAAGTACGGAGTCTCTTAGGTTTGATCCAATTTTACGGACGATTCATTCCGAATCTGTCCTCCATTATGGCACCGCTTTCTACTTTATTGAAGAAAGGATCGCCTAATCTGATCCGCTGGTCTCAAGAATGTCAATCCTCATTGGACCAGGTTAAAACTCTATTTTCATCTCCACCTATCCTTAGGTTACCTACTATTGAGAAGACTTTTGTTCTTCGAAGTGACGCCTCGTCAACTGGGATTGGGGCAGCACTTATGCAGGAGTATTCTGATACTCTGCATCCAGTGATGTATATCTCTAGGAAATTAAATGCTGCAGAAAAGAATTACTCGGTTTTAGACCGTGAATTATTGGCTATGGTATGGTCTATTCTGAAGTTACAAAGATTTCTTCTAGGCGCACATTTCATTGTGGAAACCGACCAGAAAGCGCTTACTGCTATTCAGAGCAAAAACTTGAAGAGCTCGAGGTCTACTCGATATGCCATAGCTCTTCAACCATTTCATTTCACGGTGCGAGCTATCCGTGGTTCGGATAATGTGATGGCAGACATTCTGTCCAGGTGCCCACACGATTCCACATAATTCTTCTGTCATATATATTTCCTGATATACAGTTCAATACTATAATGACATATTATCACATATTTTCTCACTTTTTTGGGAATTTATAACGTTGTACCATGTAACTTCCTTTTTTTCTGTTACCGATTTGATCATAACAGAAGAAGGCTTAGTTAGCGATATACGGGCCAAAAGATCACATGGCCACATTTAGATATTGTATTTTAATGATTGTATTAAGAGATTTAACATTTGTCTTAAAGATTTGTGTTATTGATATTTTCGCAGCACATCATTGAAGTCTGCGAGATTTTGTACATTGTGGAACTTTGAAGTTATCAAGTCCTGTCCTGGATTGGGAGCGGATGATGTCCACATCTTCTTGTATCGATTGTATTTATGTCTACGAGGAACAGCACATGTATTAGTAATGATTAATAATGCATTATTTAATGTACTCTTTGTTTGAATATGTGTAATATTATAGTGCGGTATATCAGTATATTACACCGCTGTTTGCACAACACTTCATTGTATAATACTATGATAATATATTTAATTTCATAGATTTGTATGTGTATAATTTGACTTGCATTATGATGTTGCCATCACTGTGGCGTGTGTTGGTGGCACCTTCCTGGAATATATACGCGTATACTTAGGGAAATATTTTCTCTAAGGATCTGGGATATAATCTCAGTTTCGCTCCATGTGTCGAGCTAGCCTCATTTTTAGGCAATATATCCGCGCATCATATGTGCGTTAGGAGCCTGGGTTTTTTTTCCGGCTCCAGGATTTAAAAAAAAATGTTTCATTTTTTTTCCCGGGAGGGTGCGGTAATGTTACGCACAGATCATTTTTTCTAAAGTCATTATATGATCATTTTTCCTAAAGTCATTGTATGATCATTTTTTGCTAAAGACATTGTATTATTAGATTGACTGAAATGTACACTTTAATTTTTTTCGGTCAAAGCTACATAACTCTGGATAATGGAAATTATCATTTAATATGATGTTACCTCCTCTTGTGACGAGACACTTTCGGTCCATATTTTTTGAACGAAGTGTGATCATTCTCCTTATTTGGTAGTATCGGTCAACTGTTGTTGGAATGTCTGAAACCAGTGTTGAGGTCTCTGTTCATGTCCATATAAGGCTCGATCTAGTATAAATCTTTATCTGGAATGTTCCTAGATCGTCTTGTTTGATTGCTATTCAAGTGGATGCGTTCTGCGCATGTGCGGACGCGAGGCGTCTGGGAAGTTTCTTTTGTCTGGGAGTCGATGGAAAGTTGTGAAGCAGAGAAGACGCGTTTTGGCGTCTCTGTGATTTTGTTAGGGAATTAGGAGCCTTATTGTGAGATAGTTAGCTTACAAGGTCCTTCCCTTGAGTATTCAAAAACGCCTGGAGGCGTATGTTTTCTGTGGTGTGGATTTTCGAACGAAGGTAATGCCTCATTTACATCCAATCTGTAACTTAACTTTATGTTTGACAATGGTCGATCTCTGCTCACGTATGCATTACAGAAAGGGAGGTTCCTCTAATAGAAGTCACGCCCCAGGTATCTTCATACCTGAGATCTATATGTACACGGGTCATACTCAGCCCGAAGGACAGTTCTTTGTTCTATGAACGTCGCTGTGTGTCAGCGATTATGCCTACGTCAAGGTTAGACTTAGGAATGCCTGTAAAGGTCAGTTTGACCTGCACTCCTGGAATGCCATCCTCGTGCGACTTATGATTTGACTCATTTAGCACATCTGAACAGTAAGAGGATTTTTTGTTGATGTACTTTTGTATTTGGAGCCAACCATATAATCCCTTGGCGCCACATCATCTTTCTTGAGAATATGCCAAATGCATTGATGAACTATGTATGCTGATATTCGTGAATGTCATGACTTTGCCCTATTGTGAACTGGATGTAACGTACCTGTACCTGTGGCGTCAAAATAAATGATGAAAAAACGTCAAGAGCAGTTTACCCATTTATGACTTCACATGTCGTACCCTATGTGCTGTAACTCTGTGAACCACATCACTACTATACACAGCAACAACAACAACACAAAACCAGATAAGACACCCTACATCTTGAACTATAATACCTGGTGTCGATAGGGGTGGTATTGTGACCGGGCTGAAGGTTTTCCAACGAAATTGGACTTATATTTACAACGTCCATGGTGGTCAGTTCTGCCATTATCATTTTATGGAAGCATCACAATAGCGGCCTTATCACCAAAGAGGAGCGAGCCCTAAATCCACCCTTATCAATTACATCGTTTATTTTTGTCTGGATTGTTTGATCAATCAAAAAATACTTTATCTAGTTGTATAACTTGCCATGTAGTTCTATACCAATCATCTTTAACAGGAGCCTTTTCTCCATATACGATCATAGGCCTGCTGGAGGTCAAAGAAGATGGCACAGTATGTTTCTTATTCTGGAAGCCATCATGAATTCTTTGCGTCAACCGAAAAAAATGGTCTTCTGTGCAGCTGCTGGTTCTGAAGCCTGCCTGTTTATGACAGAATACTGGAATTCATTCAGCTATGCTTAACTTCCTGTATATAATTAATTTGGGTATTTTTATTAACCACAATGTTACCAATTTTATAAGTTTGATGTCTCTCAAAGTATGTTAAAACGTTTCTGACAGTTATCATTTTTCTCCTCTTGTCTAGGCTATCCCAGCTTCAACTACACTGATAATTATTTCTTCCTACATATTGATACCTGCCATCACTGGAGTCAATACCTTATCGCCGTATGGCAGCATGAGTACTCCTGGCAAGTTTTACCAAGCTGGACAGATCTACACGGTTAGGGGTCAGACTAAAGCAGGCACCCTGGTCCACCAGGTTGAGAGTTTTCGCTCAACGCCTACACTCCTGTCTTTGCAAAAAATTAAGAGATCACGTCACGGAAATAGCAACAAAGGAATTAAATTTGCTGCGGGATGAACATCCGGAGTCGGAAGCTCGTAGACTGTCAGTAGTGAAATGCAAATGTAAGTCACGTACATGAAAACGGACGTCCTGATCGCAAAATATGAAACTAGAATAGATTTTGGAATGTCAGGACAATGAATGATAAAGAAAGCTTAAATAAATCAGAACAAAAATAAGAAACAATCGATTACATATGCTAGGGATAAGCGACTGGGACGGGTAGAACTAAAACAGCAACAGAACGGAAGAAACAGTACTTTACTCTGGAGAAGGTGTTGTCATTATCGTCAAAAAGGGAATAGACAAGTCGTTACTTGAATGAAAACCAATCAACAATAGATTGTTAAGAGCGAGACTAAAAGGAAGATTCACAACCATCACCGTTATACAATGCTATATCACTGTCTGTCCCTCCAACTTTGTCTAAATTGCTGCCAAGATATGTGTACGATTCTACATCTTGTATTGGTGCTTCTTCAAGTTCAACCCTGTAATAATTACCTGCATTTATTCTCATTATCTTTGTCTTTTCCCTGTGTATTTTCAGACCCAATTGCTGTGACCTCTCATCGATTGTTTTCAATTTGTCCTGCATCTGATTACGATTATTGCCAACAAATGATAGTGACAAAGAGACGAAGGAAGAGTTCTATCAACAGCTAATAAAAGAAATGGAAACCACACCATGATACGATTTTACTATATATTTTACCCAATCTGATTACGAACATTGTTCCCTGGACTTTTCCACGTCCAAAGGCGTCTACGATGCTGCTTAAACCAGGAGTTTCCTACTATCATATCATTTGTTCTTGCCAACTCTATCAGTCTGTTACCTCCCTCATTTATAACATATAAGAAACGGAAACCCGAGGCCTGTAAACAGTAAATAAATCTTAGACAAACATAAAGGTATGTTTTCAGGCACTCGAAAGAAATAAAGAAGTAGAACACTAGACAACAGAAAAACAACAGACGTGAGTGGCTTACCCAGGATTTGAACCCCGGACCTTCCG
This sequence comes from Oreohelix idahoensis, assembly GCA_024509875.1. NCBI lineage: Eukaryota > Metazoa > Mollusca > Gastropoda > Stylommatophora > Oreohelicidae > Oreohelix > Oreohelix idahoensis. Next base: position 230,904 of record JAMPIV010021860.1, read on the forward strand.
TACGACAACACGGTCTAGCTATACAAGCAAATCACACTATCCTCCCGGCCAGCTGGGCATCCCCAAAACAAGATGCTTTTATGTTTGTCTAATATTTATTTACTGTTTACAGGCCTCGGGTTTCCCTTCCTTATATGTTATAAATGTTTATACAATACCAGAAACCTACCCTCTGTTCTATACTACTGTTCTTAAGTCTTCTATCATTTACTAGACACAGTATCAAGGTCTTTGTCTTGTGTGGACTGACATATGCTGTATAATAGGGGAACTATAGAAGTGATTGCGTCATTAATAAGGCTAAGCTGCCCATTGTAAACTTCCGGTGTTGTCTTGCGTTTCGCACTAATGACCGGTCATCAAAGCATCTTTTTTTGGGGATGCCTAGCTGGCCGGGAGGATAGTGTGATTCGCTTTTATAGCTAGGCGGTGTTGTCGTACGGAAGGTCCGGGGTTCAAATCCTGGGTAAGCCACTCACGTCTGTTGTTTTTCTGTTGTCTAGTGTTCTACTTCTTTATTTCTTACGAGTGCCTGAAAACATACCTTTATGTTTGTCTAATATTTATTTACCTCCCTCATTTCTTTCTCCCAGGCCATAACCACCAGTCACATCATCAACTTGGTCATTTCAAACCTTTGCAATAAAGTCAGCAAGTATAACAGTTGTCTCATGAAATTTACACTGAGTCATTGCCACATCAAGTTCATTGTAAAATGTATCTATTTCTTATTCTGTACTATCTGCTTTTGGGGCATATATTTGTATAAAATAGATATCAATCGGTCTGCTACTCAGTTAACCTAACAGGACTCGATCTGATATTGCCCAAAATTCCTTTACTGCTCTTGCCCTTTCTGCATCCAGTATTATGCCTACTCCTCTTTCATGTTTATTTCCTAAAGAATAAATTATTTTGTAACTGTCTGAACACATTTCACCTGTTCCGGTATATCGCAACTTACATAGCCATAATACAGTTACATTCATTCTTTCCATTTCTATCTTGATGTTATCTAATTTTCCAGTCTGCATTAGTGTCCTGACATTCCAAGTTCCTATATTTAAGTTATCTTTAATTCTAATTTTGCCAACAGTAGCTTTATGACGATCGGGTAAAACCTGTAGCACATGATGCTCCCTACCGGATGAGGTGATTCCTCTGCAATCCCCATTATTGTCGTTATATTTTTCTAGAAAAATTGTTTTGGTTCATGATTGTACACGAGATAATACGACGGTAGTTTGCCGTTGCATTCTGTCGGTCTGTATACGGTTTTCTCCGCCTGCCTTTGACTAAAAAATCAAACCCACGAGGCAGTGGGGAGAGAAGCGATTAAAGCGCCTCCATCTAGCTGGTTGTCACATCATAAAGCTTCAGACTTGATTTGATACAGACAGCTGTCCTTCGCAACTATCCCCCCTCGCCCTCAGCGACAGACACCTACGTTGGTTCACGTCTGATTATTCAGAATTCACAGCTAACCTCTATATCTAGAGGTCATTCAACCATCCACCACCCGGATGACGCGCCTGGTAGGAGGACAGGTTCCTTCCCTATCAGAACTACAGTAATAAATTCAAAGTACAATTTGTTTTATAAATGTTGGTCTTCGTAATCATACTTCGGATCCAGATAATCTTGTACATTTCTTGGGTTTTCTTGAAGACTATATTTTTAAGCAAGGCAAACAACCCAAAAATCATGTTTTTTAATCCTTCTAACTTACCACTGAAAACAGAAACTTTGAATACATGGGACATAAATTGTGGATGAAATCTGGTAATAATTAAAAATGGAAAATCATTTATAGATGCACTGTTAATAAATCTAGCCGATTCAAATCTGTCAAGGTTCTATCACAATATGTTCAGCTTTTAAAATAGATTTGATCTCAGTATATATATCTTAATAACAGCAGTTTCAGTCACCATACTCACTTGCAATAATCGTTATAACTCTCCCCTCCTATTAAGTAAAGTGGTAATAGGTGTCTTCCAAAATCTCGATGATGTTTAATGCATTCTTCCAAAAGATAGCAGTTACTCTTTTTGCTCTCATTATTATCTGAGGAGATATATGAATAGTCATCAGAAGCTTTATAAATTTGTTCTCAATTAGTTTTGAGGTCATCTTATGCTATGAACTTTTCTAACGAGACCTTTGATATCATCTTGAACGGGGAAAAACTACAGAAAGTTGAAAGTTTCAATTATTTAGGCAGTAAAATGACTCGGGATGGTGACACAACAAGAGAAATCCATACTAGAATTGCTTTGGCAGCTAGCGCCTTCAATAGATTATCTAACATTTGGAAATTAATTGAGCTTGTCGGTTTAATTCAAATGTTAAAGTGTTGTACGGCTGAGAGTTGGAAAATAACAAAATCATTGGAGAACAAGCTGAATACATTCGAGAACAAATGTCTTAGTTCATCAAACATCAGTTGGAAAGAATTCAAGACTAATCGACAAATAAGAGAAGACTTAGGCAGAAATATGCCTCCGACTATATAAGGAAAAGACGATGGTCATATATCGGTCATGTCCTACGAATGCAAAAACAACAGCAGGCGCTCACTTTTTTCCTAAGGGTAAGAGGAAAAAAGGAAGACCAAAAGAAACACTCAGAAGAACAATAATAAGAGAAGGAAGAACGTTGGGCCTAAATAATGTGCAAGAGCTAAGAGGAGTGGCGTCACAACGAACAACCTGGAGAGCACTGGTTTCTGCCTTATGCGCCGTGTTTGGCGCTTAAAGAATCTATTATTATTATTATACAAGACAGCTCTTATAAAATCACGAAGGATATAACTGGCCCTATACAATACAGCAGTTGGTTCCAGTAATTAGACTGCGGATATACCTTAAAGCTTGTCCTATACAAATAATATTTTCCCTTTACCGTTCTCAATACATCATTAAAGCCACAATTCCAGCCGGTGCTTTTATAGTAAGCCTGGACAAAAGCTTTCATTTGTGTTACGCCTCTTTTTTACACACAGGCATAAGTTCTCTTGGAAGATATATCTGTGCGCAAGATGAGAGTACATGATAACGCACTGTTATTGAACGTGCACCATTTATTTAAAGTGTGACAGTATATTGTAAAAAAAAAAGTATGACGTAAGCATCGTCTGCTTCGAAATCTAACCGTTGACTTTCAGCCTCTTTGGCTTGTGTCCGTCATAGTGTATGGACGTATGTTCTAAAGTCCATAAAGTGTTCTTTGATCTGATGAAGATTGCCACTTGATAATTATATGCCAGTGTTGGACGGCATGTTAAAGTGAAGTATATTACCTGTTTTTTTTTTATTGACTGAATTCCGTCAGAACTACGACGACGAATCAGAATAGTTGCGCAGACTATATATATGATTACCGGAAAATCTGCCTGAGTATTACAGCCCTGACGGACCAACGACAGTATATGAGCAATACATTACTGATCATTATATATTTGATTATGGAGCAGATCGTCTTTGTAAAGAAGTCATGAAAAAATATCTTTGAACGTTGGACCAGTCGTCACTGCATTCTTGATTGTGGTTCTATGATGTTTCGGTGTTTCATGTCATACTAATATCAACTACCCGAACCCACGAAAAATGTATTCGTCACAAGTCAATGCATGCACGCCCATAACAATGTGCTTTTGCTGCGATCGTTTATGCATCAATTTGCTTTACATGACGGGATTACCAGTCCCTTACATAACCTCATATTAATCGCCTCTAAGGCAAGCTTGAAGTAAAAGTAGCCCCCGTCGTTATTCGCTTTTTTTTTACACGCGATTCTTTAACTTGCCTTGTATGTCAAGGAAACCTACTGGTGAATGTTTTTGTAACTCCTAAATGTTAATAAGAATGAAGCTATTTCTATAGTACCACTGAGAAGAGCTCCAAATGTACCAGAAAGGCAACAGAAAAAAGCCATGAACATGCAAAGTACAGTGAAGTTATTCATTTCCAACGATGACCACAACATCAGTTGCTGCAGTTTTACGCAGCAAAATGACTTCGATTAGTAACTAGCTCACGTTTTTCACCGAACAACTTTAGAAAACACCTGTGTCTGCAGAGGATATAACACTGACTTTTATAATATCATGTAATAGTTCGGTGTTTGTTTGCCACGTACGCATAACTGATTGAAGCTAACATTAATTGTGCAGGCTCCGCCTCTTTTTTCGCTGCTCCTTCTCGGAATGTGTTATGCCTTTCCTCAGCTGTTGTTAGTGATAGTATTAATTATGTTGTTTATTTTGTTTGCAGCATGATTTAAAATGGGTTTATCTTACGTGTACACAAATATGCTTAGTAAAGAAACCTATGCTTCAAAGCCAAAGCTAAGACGCTTGAGGACTAGCTTACAAGAAACTCACGAAACATTCATGTTGATTTCAATGAAACTAATATGTATCATGAAAGTCACTGACACATAATCTAAATCGAATTTAAAATTCACTGACGAGAAAAAAATAACTCGAAATTAAATTCACTGACTAGAAAACTACCTCGAATGAAATTTACAGCCAAGAAATCAACGTCGCATTAAAAAATTACTCATAAAAGAAGTAACATGTAAGAAGATTCACTGAAAAGAAAATTAAGACCGATGAGAGTTCACTGACAAGAACACTAACAGCCATGATTATTCAGATTGATTTGAGAAAACTAACACCCATTACATTTCACCTGTTCAAAAACTATCAGGTATTTAGCTATAATGACATGAAAACTAACGATCATTGAAGTTCAATGACGTGAAAACTAACTGGAATTAAAGTTCAGACCATGAAAACTAACTGGAATTAAAGTTCAGACAAGAAAACTAATCGGAAATAAAGTTCAGACATCAAAATTAATGCGCATCATTCTTCACTTCGCACAGCTATAATATGACTGGTGTTTAGATGAGTATGGCCTATGGAGTATTATCAATAAGGTCTCCAGAAACTGGCTAGTTAAGAAAATGAATTGACCTATTCGAGATAAGTAAAAGAAGAAGAGTAGGCGAATGCTTTTTTTACTAGATAGTGATATCTAATAAATTGTAAATAGTTAATTCATGATCCATGCGACATTGACTTCTTTCCCTAATATATCGACTAAGAAAGGGCCCCCCCCCCCCCCCTTTCCATCTCCCAAATGAAGGATTTTGCCTACATGTAAATACTTAACAAGTCATGGGCAATGACTTTAACCCATAAAAGCCAGCTCCAAATCTCTGAAATGAGGAATCTGGGGAAGGTGATGAAGTAACAAAAAGAGACATGATCCGCAACCAGACAATACGGCACGGTCTCAAAACCCAGCCCCGGCAGACTCAAGTAAAACAGTTCCAACTATGACGGTCTGACCATGTATACAGAATGGGAGAAATCGACTACCACGACAAATATGGGAAACCAATAGCCAGGGATCCAGACTTTCAAGTCGAGCCAGAGTTTGCTGGGAGAACTACATTAGACAATCTCTGAAGCATGGAGGACTAAACTGGAATCAGGCCATAAGAAACACAGCCGATAGGAGAGTACAGCGTTCTCGCTGGCAATTCTCTACACCCCATGTTAGAAGAAGAACGACTAAGTAAGTAAGTAACTAAATAATTAACACATATAGCAGGAGTGAGAATAATTACTCACTAACGAATTAACAATCAACGGGAGCTATACAGATTATTTGTTAAATATGAACACAAATAGGGCTAGTAGAAAGTAAAAATAATGAATGTTAAAAAAAAAATTCACACATTATATGTAAAAATGTAGTTCTTTAAATAGAACAGTAAAACTCTGTAAATAAGGAAATGAAGATAAGATATACTAACTTTACCACACTGATGACAGTAATCCACATTGTCCCTAATCTTTCCAATTTCGCTTTATTGTATGATCATGCAAAATTATGCACAGACTGTTCAATGTGGGCATCGTTTTCACAGTGTGGCTTATCTCAAAGATGAAAAATTATTGCTGTAAATATTGCGTAAGTAAATAAAATAAGGGGCTACTGTAAAACTGGTAAGGAATATAAGTATATAAACTAATAAAACGGTATAGAATCAGTTCTACAAATAACGGTTCACGTGAAACAAGGGACGTTTCGGGTTTTACCCTTCGTCAGCCACAAACAGGTGACAAAGACAAGAACTACATATAAGCTCTACAAAAACATATGTTAATGAGAAACAAACACCAAATGAGCAATACAAGTAGATGGAAAAAGTAAACAACCACAGTGATGTGCGAAAAAAGAACAATAATAATACAATAAAATTGAAAAACCTAAAAGAAATACCGAAACAAGAAAGTAAATAGTCAACGAAACGCAAAAAATAATGAACAAAACATTTGAACAAGTAAAAGAGCACTTAGCAATATTCGTAGACGCTTGGACAAGGCGACTGTGGTACTCTCTCCAAAGAAAACTTGAAGGAAGTGACGTATAAGTGACGTTTAGCAACAATAAAAAGATACAAAAAGATACGAAACGAACCAAAACTAAAACTAAGCAGATAATGAGAACCAGTTTGAGTCTGTCAGATTGGACAGAAGGTTTAGTAGTGAGTGCCATCTGACGAGTGACGGTGGCCCTTCATTTCAATAGGCCTGACCATTCAGGTAATTCCGAAATTCATGTCACTGCTCTCGTTTCATGTGCCGGGGATGACCGGACTCGATTTTCGTTGGAAAATCGTCTTATTTTTAAAATGGGCACTTTATCTCCTGATGGGATTAATATCCAACATAATTTTGCATAAATTCTGGTAGCTTTTCTCTTTTTCATTCATCTTTATTTGCTGCTTTTTCGATTTATCTGCTTAGTTTTAGTTTTGGTTCGTTTCGTATCTTTTGGTATCTTTTTATTGTTGCTAAACGTCACTTATACGTCACTTCCTTTAAGTTTTCTTTGGAGAGAGTACCACAGTCGCCTTGTCCAAGCGTCAACGAATCTTGCTAAGTGCTCTTTTACTTGTTCAAATGTTTTGTTCATTATTTTTTGCGTTTCGTTGACTATTTACTTTCTTGTTTCGGTATTTCTTTTAGGTTTTTCAATTTTATTGTATTATTATTGTTCTTTTTTTTGCACATCACTGTGGTTGTTTACTTTTTCCATCTACTTGTATTGCTCATTTGGTGTTTGTTTCTCATTAACGTATGTTTTTGTAGAGCTTATATGTAGTTCTTGTCTTTGTCTCCTGTTTGTGGCTGACGAAGGGTAAAACCCGAAACGTCCCTTGTTTCCCGTGAACCGTTATTTGTAGAACTGATTCTATACCGTTTTATTAGTTTATATACTTATATTCCTGTAAATATTGCGCGTGCAGTAATGAGAAACTAGTAAGACGCTTCGAAATTTTTCTGACCCAGATAGACTTTTGACATTGGTCTCAGGAAACTGACTGCTGTCTGACCTTGAAGAAAGTAATAAACTGACTTGGATTTTCCATGACATTATCTTCTGGTTGAAGTAAACTTCGTGCTATGAAGCATGTTTGAATGAAATTACGTCGTACTATACGTTTTGAGTAGTTGAATTCACTGACTGCGCTGACCCGTTGAGTTGCTTAACTTCAAGCGAGAAGCTTTTAAATGAGTTGAAACATGACATATGGACGAATGAACTTATGAGTACGTGAAGTAGATAAACAGATGAATAAAATACTAGCGATACCGACGCGTATAAGAACGGAAGTGGATATCCTTCATTGTAGCTTAGGAAATTTACAGTGTTCTGTCTCGCGAGTTCTGCTACCAGGACGTAGGCTTTCTAGCTTCTTCCCGATTAGACGCCAAACTCAGATGTCAGCAGAACTGAAGACACAAAGTGGATTAATAATTTCTGCATCTAATATCAATAGTTGACTTTCTTTTTATCTTTCTCCTCACTATTGCTTCTTCATAATTGATCACTATGTTTTTAATTCCCATTTTGATGGTATGGCATGAGGCGTACATGATAGTGTTAAATATAGTGAGCATGAAAGCGTGTGCCCATGTCAGTCAGTAGTGATGATCTAATAATCTTCATCAGTGTTTCTCAACGGGGGCGGTACCGCCCCCTGGGGGCGTTTTCAAGATGCCTGGGGCGTTCTGATGGGTCGCAACGATTGGGGGTCGCTACTTCCATTCAGGAGGGGCGTTGTGTACATTTTTACAAGAATCAAAATGAAACAATTACAAAAGATATCCCCCTTCGCATATCTTGTAACACGATAGCATATGTGAGATACGTAAAGAATGAAAATATCATAGAGGATATGTTATTTGCAAGACTACTGACAGCAGATACAAAGGGGCTATCAATCTTTGAAATCCTTGAAACATTTTTGTTGGAAAAACATTCCTTTTTCCAATGTCGTCGCATGTGCGACAGACCGAACACCAGCTATGTTTGGTCGTCATGAAATGTGGCACCAGGTGTTTTAACAATTCGTTGTGTTATTCATCGACAACATTTAGTCGCCAGGCATCTTAGTGACAGAATCCACAAAAAATTGAACTGTGTTATCAGTGTTATTAACAAAATTAAGGCGCATTCGTTGAACGATAGATTATTTCGTACACTTTGTTGTGATAATGGTGAAGAGTTTGAACACGCGGAAGTACGATGGCTGTCCAAATGTAACTGTTTAAAAAGATTATGGGCATTATTTGATACTGTTGTAGAGTTTTTGGGCTCAATCAAAGAAGAATTTAGCATCGAAAGAGAAGTATTGCGAAACGATGTGGCCTGTCTTTCAGATATATTTTAAAAAGTTAGCTGTGGTTCTTCATTATATGAGGTATATCATTATTATCAACTAATAATTTTTCCAATTTGTTTCATGTTTAAAGTGGTTACGTAAGGAGAGGTTTAAATATTAATATTTGAAGATATATACTGAAGCACATTAAAAACGCACCACTATTATATACTGATGCCGAGAAGCTGGAAAAAAAAGTATGGGAATGGATTTTCCCCGTGTTTGTCATGAGGCAGAGAGCGAATGGCTGCTGGAATGGAAAGTGCATGATTCAACCCACGGGTTTGTGTACAGACTACATGAAAACAATGAAAGTTACACGTGCAGCACGATTCTCAACAGCTATGACCCTGAAAATGTGTAAGCGTTGTGGCAGTATATTCGGTATAAAAAATCCGTTGAGACAAAACACCCTGTACATGTGCTTGAAATGCCACGACTATCTGAAAACGACCGCCAACGAGCCATTGGTATGTTGGAGACCGGAATGAGCTAGCGGGCCATTGCCAGAAGGATGAATTGCGACCACAGCACTATTGTACGTCTCAGTGAACGTTACGGAACCACTGGCAGTGCCCGGGATAGACTTCGGAGTGGCCAACCACGAGTTACTACCCCTGCGCAAGATCGTCATATTGTGCTGAGTCACCTAAGGATTCGTTCTCTCCCGTCAAGTCAAACAGCAAGAGCAATAGTGGGTAGACGTGGGCAAGTCTCTCGAATGACAGTCATACGACGACTCAGAGATACAGGCCTTACTGCAAGACGACCTTATGTTGGGCCAAACTTGACTCACAGACATCGTAAGCAGCGCCTACAATGGGCAGAGCAACATGTCAGATGGACTAGACTGCAGTGGAATGCTGTCCTATTCACAGACGAGAGCAGATTCAACATATCCTTTCCTGATGGACGTATGCGGATTTGGCGACGGTGTGGAGAGCGCTTTGCAGATTGCTGTGTTCGTCAGCACAATCGATTTGGAGGTGGCAGTATTCACATTTGGGGAGGATTCAGTTTTCACCATCGCTTGCCTCCATGCATTACGCAGCGATATCTACAGCAGCAGAACATTGTGACGATTGATTAGCCTGCCCTATCACCAGACATGTCCACTATAGAACATCTGTGGGACGAGCTTGGACGCAGAGTCTATAGGCAAGGTTCTCCAGCTAATCTGCAACAGCTCGAAGCTGCTCTTACACGTGAATGGGACTTAATTCCCCGGAATTTCCTTCAGAGACTTGTGCGTTCCATGCGGAGCCGCTGCCAAGCTTGTTTGCAAGCACACGGTGGACATACCAGATACTGAGGATAGTGTGAATGAATTTTTTTATTGGTTGCATTTTTGGTTTTCTCCCTTACCTGCACAGAATGCAATGAATTTCATAACAATCAAACGTACAAATTAAAGACCAGCATGGATTCATAAGAAAATGAATAAAGATTCCAAATATGTAAACTTGTAAACACTTATATTTGAATTTCACACTCTGTTCCTGGATTATACAGGTGGTGCGTTTTTAATGTGCTTCAGTATATATGCAGTCATTTAGGCGCTATTAAAATGATATGATTATGATAGTTATAGAGTTGTAAGAACTAATTTTATATCATTTGCTCCACCAATTTGTAATTCAAGGATAATGAACTTGTGGTGTATATAATTCCGTACTTAAACACATATTTAATATAACTAGGCTTTTATAAATGTGCTTTCTCTTTTTCTTTATATTATAAGAAAAGATAACTCATTAACTGCATTGCTTTTTTAAAAGTGCGGTGGAATCTATGTATATGTGTATGTGTGTGTGTTTGTGTATACACGATAGAGAGCAAGGGGTTTAAAAGGGTGTTAAAAGGGTGGGGGGCTTTTTAAAATATTGGTTGTCAAAAGGGGGCGTTGCTGCTATCAGGGTTGAGAAACACTGATCTACATGAAGGCAAAGTATGCAACTGTACGAGTGGCGTTCAGAAAGCAATGCACCACATCGTTTTTCTCAGGAGCTGTTTATACAAAAAGCATGAAATTTATACACAATATATATGGATATGTCATGTAAACATCGGTATTATTCAACATAATCCCCATCAACTTGTACGGCTTTATGCCAGCGCGAAACAAGTGCATGTATTCCTAGCCCGTACCAGATTTTGTCTTGATCATGTAGCCATTTCTTCGCTGCACGAATCACTCCTTCATCATCTTCAAAACTTGTCCCACGGAGTGCATCTTTAAGTGTACCAAAAAGATGAAAATCAGAGGGTGCTAAATCGGGACTATAGGGTGGATGGGGTAGTACAGTCCAACCCAATTTGGTGAATGCTTTCCGTGTTGCAGACCTGTGTGAGGTCGCGCATTGTCGTGAAGGAAAAGCAGGTCTGTTGGATTCTTGTGCGGCCGAACTCTGCGAAAACGTTGATTGAGTTTTTCCAATGTCTTAATGTAAGCTTGCGAATTGATTGTCTCTCCTCTTGGCATAACGTCCACAAGAATCACACCTTCAATGTCCCAAAAGACATTGATCATGACCTTTCCAGCTGAAGAAATGTTCTTGAATTTCTTTCTTCGTGTTAATTGCGGATGATGCCACTCCATTGACTGTCTTTTTGTCTCAGATTCAATATGATGTGCCGGGGTTTCGTCAACTGTAACGATCTTAGCCAAAAAGTTCTCTCCATCAGCATTGAAACGCTCCAACGATTCAGATGAAATTGCTTTCCTTTGCAATCGGTGGTCATTTGTGAGGCTTCGAGGAACCCATCTTGCGCAAACCTTAGAAAATCCGAGAGTTTTTACAACTGCATTTGCACTACCAATGCTGACTGACAGCTGTAAGGCCAATTGTTGAGTAATGATTCACCTATCAGTAAGAATAATGCCCTCAGCGCATTTCAACATTTCTGCGTTGGTGGCTGTGGCAGGACGTCCACAGCGCGGCCGATCAAACAGCTCCGTATCTCCACTTCCTGATTCTTTGATTCTCTGAACCAAGCGACTGACTGTACACGTGTCGACTGCAAAACTTCCATACACATCACATAGACGCCTGTGAATGTTCACAACAGTTTCCTTCTCTGCGACGAGAAATTCTATCACAATTCGCTGCTTATAACGCAAGTTGCTAACACGCTTCAATTCAACGGTTTAGTGCGGCCGTATTATTTGGCTGGTTGCAGTGCAATTTGGTGCACATAATTGGCACATGCTATGTTTGAAGTGTGCAAAATTTCATGCTTTTATCTTCATTATTAGCTGAGAAAAAACGATGTGGTGCATTACTTTCTGAACGCCCCTCGTACATTACTTTACGTGTTAATCATATAATTAATTCTAAGGAATAATCAATAATTCAGCTAACAATTTACAAATAGACGCATTGAAATAAAATAAAAATAATGCACAAATTGAGAGGAGGCTAACTGCGAAACGCACTTTAAAAAATTGAAAAAGAAAAGTATTCATAATTTTTGTAAAGTCAATAATTTGTGACTGGAATTTCTTGACCTTCATTTTCGTCAATGGTGTTGTGTCGTTCATGTTTAAAAATAGTGCAGTAAAATTGCGTTGACATTTGAGATGAAATGACTTATTTTTGTGTTGTTATTGATTCATTTTGATTTCGATGTATTTCTATGTGCAGGAAAAGTTCCTATTGTCTTTTATACTCTTATTTTGATGCCACTTCTTCTCCGTGTCTGTTGTTTCCTAGATAAATGTGTTGAGTTCACGCAATGAAGGGCTTGTCGCGGTGTGGATATTTAAATGAGAGGATGGAAGGCACAAGCTCCCAGCTTGAGTGTAGTAATTGAAGTGAAATGCAGAATTAGATTATGATAGACAGAATCAATGAAAGTGCTTCTCTATATACGTAACGTTCACTAACTAAGAAAACAGGTCATAAGAGACCTCAATCTTGATTTCCACTTCTGTGCTAGTTTTTTTTTTTTTCAGTGAAGGCACGCCTTCCCTCTGATTTAGGTTATACAGATACAGAGAGGACACATACATACTTGAGAAAACTGCTTGTCTGGTATCAAATCTTTTTGTCTCGATTTATTCCGTATCTAAATCGTTCAACTAAAAAAGATAAATAACCAATGTAAAGTCAAAACACCTTTGTCAAGGAATCAAAAACAACCTGTAGCAATAACGGAGAAAAGTTATCTTACTAATTTGTATGGGCTCAGATATGAAATAAACAACAATGCCATTGAGAGCGAAAAAGCAAGAAACAGTGTTAAACAGTGGCGTATCCTGGTAATGCGAGCTAGGCGTGCTGCTACTTAAAATGAATATGTACGCCTACTATTTAACTTCTTCCCCTCTTAATCTAAAAACCAACTATATTCAATTACGCAACGATAGTTATTAGGGGTATATGTCAATTATCTCCGAAATACTAATTAACTTAACTTGAAACTCACTTTCACTGTAATAATCTGCATTCCCGGCAACTAACAGAAATTAATCACAAAAAACGCTGGACGGACACAACCGATTTTTACAACCCGAGAGCTGCTAGGCCCACCGCACGCATGTTCGTATTGTATTGACGTATCTGGCCTTTGACCCCGCTCCAATCAAACCAGTGTTCAGACGTGAAACCGAAACGAGCCGCACGCATCGTGACGGAATTACCCGAGAAACTTCGGGCGATTGCTACCAACCAGTAAAAACTGCACTACAAATAGCGTCTGGGGAAACTAAAACTAGATTATACTCGTAGATTCTATGCGGGAAAATCCGTTATCCTGGTGCGTGCGGTCCGAAAGAAGAACATTAGAAGAGAAATATTTTATAGAATAATAAATTAAATTTTTATTTTCCTTCGGGCATAGGTGTGCGCAGCACGCACAGCACACATAGAGAATATGCCACTGGTGTTAAAGAAAGAAAGTGTAAGAATGAATATGAAAACACGCAATTACAGTCACAACACTGGACAGAAACAACACTTCCACATGAGAGACAAGTACATCCAGTTTGTCGGTTGAAGTAGGCTGGCCTGAATAGCTGCGTAGGTTTACATCCTCCGGCTTTCACACACAAAGTCAAACCCGAATAAACACCGCTGTGATGACAGTCTGCTCTCTTGAGGACATTACAAGCTTTAACTTCTGTCTTTGATCGCTAAGTGTCCGTACTGTGTTGTCTGGCGAGGGGGCCAGGAAAGATTCTAAGTATTTCCACTTATAGGAGGTACAACACGGGCTTGTTAATAGAGGTAGATTAGAACTTTGCACTATTTTTGTTCTAGCCAGAGGTTGACTGAGAACTTACATAGACGATTGCTATAAAAACTGAGCATTTATTCAGCTCACTGAAAGAATAAATGTTGCGAGCACAGTAGGAGAAAAACGTTGTCGGGTGGTTTATTAGCAGGTAACTACATAGTCATAACATTGGACAGAAACAACACTAATTCCCCAGACCTAAAGGTCTTTTATATTTGGACATGCGCCCTAATATAACCGACTAGGTTGAACGGGACGCGCCTCGCCAAAATGAGGCAAAAGTTGTACATAAAAAAAAATATTCCACATGAGAGACAAGTACATCCAGTTTGTCGGTTGAAGTAGGCTGATCTGAGTAGCTGCGTAGTTTTACATCCGTATACTGCTAATGTGTTTCCGTATAAATACAAAAGGCGAAAATTCGCTATTTGTTTGACTTAAGGGCTGGACCAGTGGTAGTCTGAAAAGGGTTACATACACATACACCTGATTAACCCTTCAGCAACTTATAACCATTAATATTTACATGCATGTATACATCGAACAACTTCTATTTGTTTACATCGTACCACTACATGCTTGTATACTCGCTTTTAGGCATGCAGTTGTATCAAAACAAAATTTACGTAACACTGTTCTCGGTGACAGAACAGGTTGTCACGAATTGCGTCCTCTTAGCTCTGCAGTAGTGGTCTTACAGTGGCCAAAACTCAAGAGTAAATAATTTTGGTCTTCAAAGGTGTCTACCTGTCACGGGACGCGAATAATTCTGCATTTAAATTCTTAAACCCTATTGCCGATATTTTGTGGATGTATTTCTCAAGGCGTGAGAAAGCAGTCGGTTGGTTTTGCCCATTGTCCAAACCAGACACCGTCTTCATCAGTCGTGGGAAACCCACCAATTTTACAGGGAATGTTTTCACAACAAGGAGACATTAGGTCAACAGACTATCGAGGTAGTCGTCTATAAGACTCGGTTGTGTTTAAACAAAGGCAGGAATGCCCAAGTATTATTGTGACAAGCACCGAAATATTGGAGTAACGGAGACACAAAGTCGGGGCGAAGATCAACATAAAGGAGTAAAGAATACGTCATTATAGAAAGACTATTAAATGCTGCACAGACATCCGACGGACGGGAGACGGATTGTCTAAGCTAAAGCAAAATAAAAAAGCGAAAATAGCAAAACATTACTGTTGCTGTCGTTTTTGACGGAGTCATAATGGTTAAATCTATTTAATACTTTTGTCGTTTTTTACACAGTCATATAAGTAAATCTATTTAATACTTTTGTTGTAAAACTTTGTTGGTCAAAGTTGGATAATTGGGTATTAACTTCTATGACAGGTTGTTTAAAGGGTTATCTTCTCTTTCTTTCAATCGTTGTCGTGATCTGTCTGAACGATGCTCAATTTTTATGCTGTCTAGGCATGCGCAGAGTTCTGAGCGCGAACTGTGACTTTCGTCATCTAGATTGTGATCTGGGCTGTCGGACGACGATGTCCGTTGTGTTTTGCTCTAGATCATCATGGGGATTGGAAAAATTCGATATGACTGAAATGTCAATGTTTTCCCCAGTGATTGTTTGTTAAAGGTGTATCCGGAAGATTCTGTATGAAGGTAAATGACATTCTTATTACTATGCCTTTGGCTGCAGAACATTGGAAGTTACCTATCGGTGAGTGAAGCTCACAGATCTTGAGAGACAGAATTTCTTCCTTGCTTCTAGTTCTAGCCAAATGAGACTATATGTTTTCAAGTGAACAGAAGCCTAATGATGATGATAAATTATTGTGGACGCCGCAGGTTGGCGGTATATATATATATATATATATATATATATATATATATATATATATATATATATATATATATATATATATATATATATATATATATATATATATGTTTAGCATGGTTTGATCGTGCCTGCTAAACAAGGATACACAGCTGCCTACATATTGAGGCCCTGTATTACGGCAAATATTTTCAGCAAGAGGAAATATACCTGGCGAGCTATGCCAGTTGAATAACAGCGTTATGTATTATTGCTACGCAATTTAGGAGCTCGTTTGTTGGACGACAGAGCTAATTATAGCACGTTTCACTAGCTTTGCCCAACTTCAAAATTCTATATCTCAGCGAATATATAACGCAAATAAGTGAAATTTTGTGTGTGAATTTGAAATGGTATAGACCCTTTGAATTAAATTTTTCATTAAAATGCGGCCATTGGTTTCAATTTTTGTTTCTTTGCGATATAATATAAAATCCTACTTGCCAGCACACATCACACACACACATATTGAAATGTCTACAGTAAATTATGCGACCTCATTTGCACATTTTTTGTTTATCAAGCAATTGGCATGATTTTTGCGTGAAATTGCGTGAAATTGCACTTCTTGAACATAAAACAGCTTATTTCCGGTTTTACGCACACATTGTCAATTAGTGGCGTGTCTACAAAAAGTACTGTGTGGCTAAGTAAGAAAAATGAGTCTGCAAGTACATGTTATGACATTACAGCAAATCACAAATAGGATTTTAAAGTATTTCTGCAATGAAGCTACTCGAGGAAAACTATATCATTCTATTTCAAACCCACAAATGAGGACTATTCATGCCTTGGGGAATAAGCAAACGATCATTGCACCGCTGGATAGCGACATCTGAAATTTGTAATTCCAGTGTTTTACACACGAAAAATAGGCCAAGAGTGGTGGATAATTTTGACAGAGAATTGATCCGCAGAGAAATTTGCAATATGTTTCTCAATAATGAGGCAGTGACTTTAAGGAAATTGAAAATTTGGTTAAGAAAGAATAATGACATTGATATTTCCAAATCTACGCCATGGAGGACTATTAGGAGTTTGGGATTCAATTTTAGAAAATATGTTGGTGGTAGAAACCTTATTTGTGAGAAGCCTCATATAGTTGCAATGAGAAGCAAATATTTACGCGAGGTCAGAGAAATGAGAAGAGATTGTTATGATTTTGTGTATTTAGATGAAACTTGGATCAATGCGCACCACAGTAATGAACGAGAATGGCAATCATCTGATGATACAACTAAGAGACTAGTACCAAGCAGCAAAGGACAGCGCCTAATAATTGCACATGCTGGAAGCAGCCATCATGGGTTTCTAAATAATACTGAACTCACATTTGTTTCAAAATCCACAGAAATAGGGATTATCATACAGAGATGAATGGCAAGATATTTCAAGATTGGATTGTGAATCATGTACTTCCTTCCTTGGATAGACCGTCGTGTTTGATAATGGACAATGCTTCATATTACAACGTTGTGGCACCAGAAGATAAAGTTCCTAATTCATCAAGTACTAAAGATGTATAAAGATTTGGCTGACCAAAAACGATATTCCCTTCAACGAAATGTCCCTGAAGGCTGAATTACTTGGAATTGTAAAAAAGACACAGCATACAAAGATATTTCTCATAGACAAGGGAAACCATGAACATGGTCACAGATGTTTAAGATTGCCTCCTTACCATTCTCACTTAAACCCAATAGAATCAGTCTGGGCTAAAATTAAGGAACAGGTAGCAACAGAAAATAGAACGTTCAAATTAAAAGATGTTGAAATACTTACAAAAGCCGCCATCTCCAATATAGCCAGGCCTATGCCTATTCAATTCACAAAATCTGTGACTGAAGTGGTAAAATTTCTTTTCTCGATACACAATAATTAGTATGCCGACAAAGATCAAAGGATTTCATCCGTTTATGGGAACTGGACAAGATGCACAGATATAAAGTATATATTTGCTGGGTCTAACCCAATATAACATCGTATGCGAAAAATGGCATTAATACGTTCGACGGTTAATCAGATAATTACATTTGAAGTTGGGCAAAGCTAGTGAAACGTGCTATAAGTACCTGACGTGCTGAGTCAATGGCACGGAAGCTACATTACGTATTGTAACATTAGGACAGATGATGTTTGATGTATGATGCAAGCCTTTGATTACCAGACATTTAACAGTCATTTATTATCTATGTGAAGTCCTTGATCTCGTCGATTTGACTGTCCTGTTGATGCTACTGTCAGTTTCGTAAATAAATGTTAGAAACGTGCAAGCAGTCTTCAATTCATCATTGACTACTGCATGTGAGTGTATGGGTGCATTATTGACTTTACTAAGAGCCTCAAGCATTCGTGTTTTCGTCTACACCCACACTCAGCACATCATAATACCAATATCACAGATCTACAACATGTACGCTGTTTACTGTGAGTGATCATAGTACCCCTGGCAGTGCCTCACTGTGGTGGCCGTTACATTCCTGGCCGTTACATTTCTGGTGACCTACATCGACACAGCAACATTACACAGTCCAGGTGATAAACGACACGTTCACTCTGCCAGCTTTCACATCACGCATAAACAGTACGTTCTATTTATGGTGGCCGTTACAAAACAGACGGTTACATTTTTGGTGGACCAGATTTGTGGGTTTTCTACATTTTCAAGACAGTGGCATATAGGTCAACAACTGAGCTGACTCACATAAACACTGGCGTTGGCATTTTTGTGTTACTGCTACATGGACCACAACTGCTACGGAAGTGAAGTGACATTGTTATACATTTCTGGAGTTCTACAAAAGATGTCAATATATCTGGACTATCAAGTCACATCATTACCTGTCGACCTAAGATTGTAAACAGTACCGCTGGTTGTTTACACTACATTCTGAGCTATCAAGTCACATCGTTACCTGTCAACCTAAGAACGTAAACAGTACCGCTGGTTGTTTACACTACATTCTACAAACATATCGACGCTGGATTTTCTAGTCTCAACTGGTGTCGAGTATGATTTTTGTAGCTACACTTTGGAGACCACTGCCTGTTATGAAGTTACGGTGACCTTCAACGGTGGATCGTCTACCATTGTTGTTGACAGTAGTACCGCATTATATTACATCTTTGCGGCTATTGAGGAGTGTGCTAAAAGATAAGTGGCCGGTTTTAGTGTGTAAACTGTGCCTTTATTTTGTGTAAAGCTGAGCCTTCCTCTAAACACATTCTACATATTGTGTATTTATATATGCCATGCATGTATTGTGTATACATGTTTTTGTTTACATGTTAATTTAGTGTATATTTCAGCGGGCTGGTTGGGTAAGGAGACTCCGATAGAAAATACCACGTGATAGAGGTTCTATCTTGAGTGTTTTCTGTAGGATTACGCATATTTCCCCAGTGGAAATTGCAAGCTACCTGTGTTGCTACTTTTAAGTTTTTTTTCTTAGCTGTGACAAGATGTGTTAGTGTTGTTTTCGTTATTTTTTCCATTCTTTGATTTACGATTTGTTTTGTTTGTATCTGTTCGTCTCTCCTTACTTTCATTTATTTCTATACACCTTTTTGTTTATAACAGTGTTGTCATTTGTTTAATTTTCGCAGTTATCATTGTAAAATTTTACAACATTAGATTCAGTTAAGCTTTATTTATTATTTGACTTCTGCGAACGTTTTCGGTTGTTGTTTTGTATTCTTGTCTTTGTATTTATTATTGTAATACATTGTTGTTATACAGTCTATAGATATACTTGATCATTGACTATTAGTATTAATATCATACACTTTTCAGATAAAGGTTACTTATAATGATAATATTGTAGAGAAACAAGGTAACTATACAAGGTCTTTGATTAAGACTTGTCTCTCAAAGAGAGTGAAATAAAGTGAAGTGTGTATACAAGTCTAGTATTACAGACTTGTCTCCCATCAAAGTGAGATAAGGTAATTTATTATTTCATGGTACTGATCTCACATAGTTAGACATAATGTCTACACTAGACGTCTTTATTGAACAAGGAAAAGCCCTTGGGAAGACAGGTGAGAAGTTAGAAGAATTCGCACTTGCTCAATGTGCCAAGGCACAGAAAGCTGAAGAGAAAAGGATACAAATGCTGTTGGATAGAGAAACTGAAGATAGAAGAATACAGCAACAAAGAGAAGATGCTGCTGAGGAGAAAAATCTTCAAGCTCAAGCTCAAGCTGCTGCTGAGGAGATACAATTTCAAGCTGCTGCTGAGGAGAAAAAACTTCAAGCTGCTGCTGAGTAGAGAAAATTTCAATTTCAAGCTGAGGCTGAGGAGAGAAAAGCAAAAAGTGAACATGATGAAAGACTCGCGGTTTTGGAGATAGAGAAATTGAAAGTGATGAATGCGGGTGATCATCAAGCAACATCGGATACGACAAAGAAGAAGTCTAATAAGATCAAATTACCTAATTTCAATCCTTTAAAGGATGATATAACGGAATATCTTGATAGATTCGAATTTTTATGCGATACGCATAAAATAAAAAAGGGAAAATATGACGAACAACTGATGGAATTTTTTTCAGGTGAACCAGTAACTACTCTTATGACAATAGAGGAACATGATAGGACCAACTATGATGTTGTCAGAGCAGCATTGATTAAAAGAAAAACATAAAAGACATGGAGGAATATTGTAGCCAGTACGTAACTGCGCATCCCCATGCTACAGTTAGCAATTATAAAGTGAAAGAAGGGTTGCCAGTTGCTTCGGCAGCACCATATGGCTCTAATTACAATCGTAAATTTCAAAGTGCTAAGCAAAGCTTTAATAAGAAGAGTAATCAGAATTACACTCAATATCAAAGCAATCCATCACACAGTGGGTTTTCTTCAAAGAATTGGAGACGAGCTGATAGTCCCCGTAATGTTGGGTCTAACAATTTTAGACACTTTCGCAAAGGTTATCACAATAGAAACTATCCGAGTTTCTCTTCTCGAGATAATTATCCTTGCCGTCAAGAATATTACGATGACGGTTATGGAAACTGTGATGCAAACCAGAATAATGGTTATGATGGGATATATAATGATAATTACAGGGGAAATAATAATCGCGGCAGACCTAGACATAACAAAAGGAAATCTTATCGTCAGGCAAACGTTGCACAACATGAGTATCAGGAAGCCTGTAGTCAAGTGAACGATAGTAGAAACTCTAATGCTATCACTGGCTCTGCTTTCGATTTTGGGAGAGCAGCTAAGTGCCCCAATGCTCAACATTGTTCGAGCCATCTACAGTATCTACCCTAATTTGTTGTCACCCTCTTCCCGCTCTTCCTGCTACAGTTGCTCATGACGGGAAAGGATCTCTTATTTTAAATAGAGGTCTAGTGAATGATAATCCAGTCTCAGTACTTTTTGATTCTGGATGTACTACTATTGGGGTTAGGCAATCTCTTATAGATCCTTGCTATGCCACGGGGAAGATGGTTAAGTGTGTGACATTTGGTGGATCTTTGGAAATATATCCTACTGCTATCATCCACATGGATACTCCCTTCTTTACAGGAGATGTCCACGCGTGTCTTCTTCCTAATCCTATTGCGGATCTTATAATCGGTCGTATTCACGGGGTTAAAGAATGTACCCCGCAGCAAATTGCTGCTTTGGAAGAACATAATATACAAACAGCCAATGTGGTTGTAACAAGAGCACAAGCTCTTGTTCCTTCAACTTCATCTGATGATATTAATGAAGTTGGTAGCCAAGATGATCACTTGGTGATTTCACATGACTCGTTTGTGAAACTACAAGAAGAAGACTCTTCTCTAAATAAATACTTTCTTCTCGCTAAAAACGGTGATCCGAATCAAAATACAATTCACAAATCGTATATCACTATGAAGAATGGTATACTCGTACGTATGGTACAACACTCAGATAAATCTATGCACTCTCAAATTCTTGTGTCCAAAAGTATGAGAGCCTTAATTCTTCAACATGCACACAATTCTCAGTGTGCTGGACACATGGGTTTTTCTCGCACTAAGTCGAGAGTTCTAGAGGCTTTCTTTTGGCCATTCGTAAACAAAGACATACGAATTTATTGCCGATCTTGTAAGATTTGTCAAGAAGTCAAATCTAGAGGTCCACGGCATGCTGCACCTATCCAGGCTGCAGACATTCCTATTCGACCATTCCAGAAGATGGCAATAGATGTTATCGGCCTTTTTAAGATTACGTCAGCCAGAGGACATCTATTTATCCTAGCATGCGTCCACATGTGCACACTTTGGCCAGAGGCTATACCTCTAAAGAGCATATCTACTGCCGATATCGCAGACGCTCTTTCGCTAATATTTTCTCGTTTGGGTTTTCCCAGAGAAATATTGTCAGACCATGGTACTCAATTGATATCAGACACTATGTCGCAGGTGATGTCTATCCTAGATATTAAAAGGTCTCTCATTAGTATTTATCACCCAATGTCTAATGGGTTAGCTGAACCTCTCAATAGAACACTTAAGAAATTATTTGGCAAGATTACTGAGGATCATCCTCAGGATTGGGACAGGGTTTTACCCGCGGATCTCTTTGCCTATAGAGAGGTCCCCAACGAACATACAGGGTTTTCTCCCTTTAAACTTGCTTTTGGCGCGCAACCGCGCGGTCCTATGTCCTTGCTACAGGATTTGATAACTGACGATAATATTGACAATGACACTCAATCTTCATATGAGTATGTCATTGCTCTCAGGCATAAGATTATCGAAGCATGCAAGTTTGTGACTTCATCCTCCGAATTTGCCAAAGAAAAGGCGAGGCAATTCGCTAATAAGAAGAGACGCCTACGTCAACTTTGTCCTGGAGACAAAGCGTTTGTCTTACTTCCTTCGAGGGAGAACAGACTTCTCATTGCATGGAAAGGTCCATATGAAATAGTCTCAAAAATTTCCGATGTCGACTATGTTGTCGATATTGATGGAAGGCATAAAACCTTCCATATAAATATACTTACGGAATTTATTGAACGACCAGATTATTTGCAGCCTATTTTCCAGGCGACGGACGATTCTCCAGGCCAACATGGTCATATCTCATCCTTGTCGGTTATACAGGAGGAGGAAACAACGTTTTGCCAAACCTTTCACTGCTTTCTCAACACCTAGGGGTTTGTATCAATGGAATGTTATGCCTTTCGGGCTGATGAACGCCCCATCTACTTTCGTACGCATGATGCGTCGAATTCTCTCATATCGTACAGACGTCATCGCATACTTGGACGACATCTGTCTTTTCAGCGATACTTGGGAAGAACACTATTCGGGTTTAAATGAGTTACTGTGTACTCTACGTGAGCATAATTTGACTGCAAAACCCTCTAAAGCCTTTGTTTGGTTTAGTAAAACCTCTTTCCTAGGTCATCGTGTTGGTCATGGTCTATTGAAGACAGAGGACCAAACCATTTCTAAGATATTAAATATCTCTGTTCCTAAAACAAAAAAGCAAGTACGTAGTCTCTTGGGATTAATACAATTCTACGGAAGATTCATTAAGAATCTGTCCTCCATTATGGCACCTCTTTCAACTTTATTGAAAAAAGGTTCTCCTAATATGGTGCGCTGGTCCCAAGAATGCCAATCTTCATTGGATCAGATTAAGAATTTGTTCTCATCTCCTCCTATCTTACGACTACCATCGATTGATAAGACTTTTTTCCTTCGTAGTGATGCCTCTTCCACTGGGATCGGGGCGGCACTTATGCAGGAGCATTCAGAAACTCTGCATCCTGTGATGTATATCTCTAGGAAATTGAATGCGACAGAAAGGAACTATTCGGTTCTAGACCGTGAATTGTTAGCTATGGTCTGGGAAATTCTTAAGCTACAAAGATTCCTTCTAGGCGCACATTTCATTATGGAAACCGAACAAAAAGCTCTTACAGCTATGCAGAACAAGGATTTGAAGAGCTCGAGATCTACTCGATATGCTATTGCTCTTCAACCTTTTCATTTCACGGTGCGGTCTATCCGTGGTTCGGATAATATGATGGCGGACATACTGTCTAGATGCCCACATGATTCCACTTAAGTCTTGTGTCCTAGATTTCATGATACATTTCCAGACTCATGTCTGTTCATAATATACATTAATACATTTGTTTCACCATAGATTAGTAAATTGATTGTTTTCTTTCTCTATTACTATCTTTGGTGTAATGTCGAAGGTTAAGGTTAACATAAAATAAAGGCCAAAAAAATAAGAAAAGGAAAAATGTTAAAATGGCCACATATAATATTTAAATAATTTTGTAGTGTCTATAATGCATTATAGCATGTTACTAATTAATGTCATTTATATTGTTCTCAGTGCAAACTAGTACCAAGTACGGAGCGCTTGTGAGAATCATGATGACGCCATACCTTACTTTTGTTCAAGAAATCGCAGCACTTATTTGTAAATAATATACTTCTAGTGTTAGATAATGTGTAAGGAATTTAACAAATTTGGTCACGTCCACCCATTACATATATTAATGGTATAACATTGTAATTTGTATATTGATATGACTTCTTCAGATAGATTGTCATTGGTCATTGCTATGATTATATTACTGCATAATTGTTTGATACTTATGTAATTTTTGTTAGTATCGCCAGCAACTGAGGTTTCTTTGATTATACCTTCCCGAAGATATTTTCTATTATTTGGTGAGATGATTTGATTCTTTCCGGTTGATTCTTTCATTTGCACATTATTCATGTGTCATGAGCTTGTGGTATCTTGCTCATTGATGTATTTTTTTTTTAAATGGGTCATTTTTTTATACGGGGGGTTCGGTAGTCTGTTGCTGTCGTTTTTGACGGAGTCATAATGGGTAAATCTATTTAATACTTTTGTCGTTTTTGACAGAGTCATATAGGTAAATCTATTTAATACTTTTGTTGTAAAACTTTGTTGGTCAAAGTTGGATAATTGGGTATTAACTTCTATGACAGGTTGTTTAAATTGTTATCTTCTCTTTCTTTCAATCGTTGTTGTGATCTGTCTGAACGATGCTTAATTTTTATGCTGTCTAGGCATGCGCAGAGTTTTGAGCGCGAACTGTGACTTCCGTCATCTAGATTGTGATCTGGGCTGTCGGACGACGATGTCCGTTGTGTTTTCCTCTAGATCATCATTGGGATTGGAAAGTTTCGATATTACTGAAATGTCAATGTTTTCCCCAGTGATTGTTTGTTAAAGGTGTATCCGGAAGATTCTGTATGAAGGTAAATGACATTATTATTACTATGCCTTTGGTTGCAGAACATTGGAAGTTACCTATCGGTGAGTGAAGCTCACAGATCTTGAGAGACAGAATTTCTTCCTTGCTTCTAGTTCTAGCCAAATGAGACTATATGTTTTCAAGTGAACAGAAGCCTAATGATGATGATAAATTATTGTGGACGCCGCAGGTTGGCGGTATATATATATATATATATATATATATATATATATATATATATATATATATATATATATATATATATATATATATATATATATATATATATATATATATATATATATATATATATATGTGTGTGTTTAGCATGGTTTGATCGTGCCTGCTAAAAAGGATACACAGCTGCCTACATATTGAGGCCCTGTATTACGGCCAATATTTTCAGCAAGAGGAAATATACCTGGCGAGCTATGCCAGTTGAATAACAGCCTTATGTATTATTGCTACGCAATTTAGGAGCTCGTTTGTTGGACGACAGAGCTAATTAAGTACCTGACGCGCTGAGTCAATGGTACGGAAGCTACATTACGTATTGTAACATTAGGACAGATGTGGTTTGATGTATGATGCAAGCCTTTGATTACCAGACATTTAACAGTCATTTATTATCTATGTGAAGTCCTTGATCTCGTCGATTTGACTGTCCTGTTGATGCTACTGTCAGTTTCGTAAATAAATGTTTGAAACGTGCAAGCAGTCTTCAATTCATCATTGACTACTGCATGTGAGTGTATGGGTGCATTATTGACTTTACTAAGAGCCTCAAGCATTCGTATTTTCGTCTACACCCACACTCAGCACATCATAATACCAATATCACAGATCTACAACATGTACGCTGTTTACTGTGAGTGATCATAGTACCCCTGGCAGTGCCTCACTCTGGTGGCCGTTACATTCCTGGCCGTTACATTTCTGGTGACCTACATCGACCCCGCAACATTACACAGTCCAGGTGATAAACGACACGTTCACTCTGCCAGCTTTCACATCACGCATAAACAGTACGTTACATTTATGGTGGATGTTACAAAACAGACGGTTACAATTACAGAATCTTTACACAGTACTCAGGACTGATAGTCTGCCTAAAGTAATGACGAATGGAGCTTCACATGACCTCAGAAGCGAACACCGGAAATCGCCAGGGGCGATTCGGACACTATATAACCCAACAATATTTGTCGCTCATGAATGGTAAGAAAAATCATTTCGCCAACCTACTTGCTTCTATATTTCAAGAAGAAGAGTCAGGACAAGTGTCAGTGATTTCTTTATATGGAAACCAAGGTTAGTGTACTATAGCTTGTACATTATTATTATACATCTATCTTAACTTCAGTTTTATATATATATATATATATATATATATATATATATATATATATATATATATATATATATATATTTGTATATATGTAGATATATATATATATATATATATTTTCCATAAATATAACACTGTAAATACCAGTCACGTTTTATTATAATATTATATTTTATACTTATAAGTACAGGTTGCAATAAACACCGTGCAGAGAATTATTAGATCTATAAGATTGCACAGTTTCCAGTAACTATAACGAAGTAAATACAAGACACTTTTATTTTGCTCATTACATTACCGGTAAACAGTGCAGTAAACACCGCGCAGTCAGTCATTGTAGTGATAAGATTTCACATACAAGAACACACCACATGCGTAAAATAGATTACGGGGTACTTATAAGGGTTGGTTATTTTATCCATCGCAGTGGTAGAAACAAGGGACCGTGAGAGATAACTCAGCCTTCATCTTACTACCCTGTTGGCGTCAATCACGGGACAAGGCTAATGAGTAGGGCCGACGAGAGATACAGCGACGACACGCATCTCACAGATATTTAACGGCAACAAACCTACCAACACTCAACGGGGGTTAGAAAGGAAATTTGCCAGGCGGCGAAGGAGACTTTCTCTCAACAAACCACCCACACAGGAAAGTAAGCAGAAATACATAGAATGGTGACTGCATTACTACGAGCTGTCTACGGGAATTATTATCAGAAGTGGCAGTAGCCTACGGACGATTGTCATTACAACAAGTGCCTTTGAGAAATCTTGATCAGAAGTTGCAGGAGCAGACGGACGATCTTGTAAATCCAGTGCCTACAAAACTTATTGAGATTCTAAATTACCAGCAGTAATGGACAGATTTCCCCAGTAAAACGGATGCGACAACAAAAACAAATATATAAAATATTTCCACCATCATCACCACATGATCAAAATATCAGCACAACCACAGGACATCTGCATATCAGACGAAGTTTCTCCCGCCTAACATTGCGTTCAACATCACCTATGAATAAGCCACATCAGACGCTTGTGACAATGTCAACACGCGCATTGTGAAGAACAAAAGACAAGGCCATCGACACCGGACGAGATTAAGTGGACCGTCCAGTGTTATTGAATGCAGACAAAGACTTGTCCATTGTGTACACATACCCAGAGTTTTATTGACAGTCAGCAAGAGACCAAGAAAACAAGATATCCTTTTTGTTAGTAGTTAGGATTAGATTAAATTCATCATTCTCATCACATAGTATAGACTTTAGATTCATTTGTGTATTTTGCATTAACTATTATCTTCTTTTGCAGGTATAGTTAATGTCGGCTCTAGTTGCATTTGTAGTATTGTAATTGAATGTTGTTACCTTTAAGTAATTCAATAAATGTTGTAGTTGTGATTGAAGTACATTCAAAAAGATTAAATCAACTTTAGATTTGTCTTTACGGAAGTAAAAAATTTAATAATCAATTATGTTTTAATAGTTATAAAAATGAATAATTCCTTACAGAAAAAAGTTATCATCACTGGATGATGTTACGGCGTTAAGAATTGGAAAGTTCACTTGGCAGCTTTTATGTTTCTACTTAGCTGCCAATGTGTTTGTCTGTTCAGTTCCAGCTGATGGTTGGTTCTTTGTAGATGGATGCCTGATTCACACTCGTCAATGGTCAAGTTTGAAAGTTGTAACACACTCCAAGAAGTGTCATGGAGTAACTAACAAGCTGGTCCCGCGTCGCTAAGACCCGTCTGATGATGATGTCTAGTGTCGACTTCATGTCACTTATACCCTCACTTTTTCCACAGACAGTACCAGCAGTTGGTACCACCGACTTGTATCACAATAGAAGAGAACAAATACCCTCTTGAGTGATGTGTTTCCTGATACACACTCATGTGCCCTCTCTTTTCATTTCACCATTCTTTCTGAGAATTAATATTAATTCCATTGAGAGGAAAAATATTCATTACATTTAAGTTGAATAGATTTATATTTACCTTTTCATCGGTTGAAAAGGTTGATAATATAAATTAAATATGTTTCCCTTTACATCTACCATGTTTGAAGATGTTAACAATATAGATTCAATATGTTTACATTTACATCTACACGGGTTGGAAATGTTAACAATATAGATTATGTACATCACTTCTTTCATCATTCAATCCCTGCTCCATATAGAACTTGCGACTACCTCTGCTTTTGGTTCGTTGTATGAAACTCGTAATAAACCACTCACCAGCCCTGGCAGTGGTGGTTCATGAAATCATCATTTTATAAGCTGAGGATGCCAGCCTCAAAGACTTGGATATCCACTAGAAATTTTCACATATTAATATTCACATGTCAATATATACATATTAGTTCGCATGTTAATAATGCAAAATATAGAATTTAAAATGTACAACTTACACCAATCTTTAGGCTGACAGACTGCTGGCTCAGAGAAATAGTTTAAGGCAGCTTGGCGATAACTCTTACACGTGGTCTGGAGTGTTTTTATTTTAGAACTAAGTTCCCACTTTGACTTTGTGTTACAGTTTTCTCAGATTCCGGTTTTCCGTGTTGAAATTGTAGAGTTTTCCTGGGCTCTGTCCT
Source organism: Oreohelix idahoensis (assembly GCA_024509875.1). Classification (NCBI taxonomy): domain Eukaryota; kingdom Metazoa; phylum Mollusca; class Gastropoda; order Stylommatophora; family Oreohelicidae; genus Oreohelix; species Oreohelix idahoensis. Next base: position 259,923 of record JAMPIV010021860.1, read on the forward strand.
CAAGATTCTCAGCCAAGGTCCTGTGTGGTAAATGAAATCTGCTGCTATTCTTAATACTGACAAGTGTCTTCTTGACACGAAATGAATTGTCACAGTGTTCTAAACCCACTAAAGTGTCAGGTTATATTACACTTCGCTCTCATTGCAGTACTTTGTTACGATTTACGTAGGGTCCCATCAGGAATTTTGTTCTTCCTATGTTTCGAATGCCCTCCAATCGTTTCAAAACCTGTGTGCTTGTATGGCGTAAATTCATAATATTTCCTCTCAGAAATGTTTGTGCTATATATATATATATATCATATATATATAATATATATATATATATATATATATATATATATATATATATATATATATATCTTTCTCATTCATAAAACATTATATATATATATATATATAGATAGACAGATAGATAGATAGATAGATAGATAGATAGATAGATAGATAGATAGATAGATAGATAGATAGATAGATAGATAGATAGATAGATAGATAGATAGATAGATAGATAGATAGATAGATAGATAGATAGATAGATAGATAGATAGATAGATAGATAGATAGATAGATAGATAGATAGATAGGAACGAATTTTATTTTTAAATGGTTTAGATTTGGGCACGCAGGCACGTCTGACATTCTGCCCTTCCTTTCTCTCACCTTTCGTACTGAATTTATTTATTCTCACGTGCATTTTACATATAAATTTCAATGAATTCAACGTTGTGAAGTAAAATAAAATAGCACACTCATATTAACATTACCTACTTATAAGCATGACATAAAATATATTGAAAAGAACAAACATCGTCATTAGAACCTACAGTTGATATTTTAAGAAAAGATAATCCGATTAGTGGGCATGTATTCAGAACTCATAAAGTATTCGACAAGTCTACGATTGTATGAATAGGGACTGAGGTTGTTTCTTGTGTTATGTGGAAGACAATTCCAAAGATGAGCAGCAAAGTGTGCTAAGCTTTTCTTGAATATGTCAAGACAAAGCTTGGCACTTGCAGTTTGTTAAAGCGTTGACTGCGTCTTTCATTGTATTTGAACATTAGCCGCAGATATGCAGGAGCATTATGTGACAGGATTTTGTGAACAAATTTAGCTTTGTTTAACAGAAGGCGCTTTCTTAATGGCAGTATTTGGAGATTTTTATACAGATCTACACACTGAGTAAGGTAGTTGTCAGAGACTAGACGCACTGCACGCTTTTATAGTGAACGTAGTCTCTGTGTGTTGGACATTGAACAACTGTGGCAGATAAAAGGAACGAATAATGAGAATCAGATATAGGAAAGTCTAGAAAGAGTAGAAAAAGGGGATGCGCAAAAAATAATGGGCATGAGACGGAGAATCGAAAAATAGGTTAACAGAAATCCAGTTAGGCGAGCTTTCCAGCAAGAGTCAGGTCGCATATACCCGAGATACACAAGTGTAGCCATGTTGAAGGCGATAGTCAAGTAGACAATTTTTTGTGTAATTTCTTAAATGCACGGAGACCCGATTGGGTAGCAATAACCCAACATACTGATATTATAAATTCTTGACAGGACTGAAGAACAAAGGAGCGAGTTAGGCTCCATTTAGAAAAGGGTACGTGTTGAAAGTCTATTTCTATGTGCCACCAAATGTTACCTCTTATAATGTTACAATGGTGGGTTTGTTTTATAAGTACAGTAGGTACGTGAATGAAATAACTTGACAGAAGTCTGGGTCACAGTTCCATACATATAATATCGACTGCTTAGTCCTGAACATCAGTAACAATAATTCAACATACTTGCATAATTAGAATATGTAGTACAGTCATCCTTACGTACTGGTAACAACTGCATTCAATGTAAGTGCGGCATTCACCCCTCGCACATAAATCTCTATCTTTGATCTATATTCAATGTAAGTGCGGTATTCACTCCTCGCACATAAATCTCTACATGGTCTGTATACAATGTAATACAATGTAAGTGCGGCATTCACTCCTCGCACATATATTTCTATCTCTGGTCTAACCACCAGGTATCCAAGTTCCTCCAGCACTTAACAGCGCGGGAAAATCACAACGCGCTTACGTAGCCCTCCTATTGGCGCGGGAAAGCCAACAACGCGCCTTGAAACAATAACATATAATGGTCCTAACATAGACCTTCTTCTGACACGGGAAAACGACGTGTTTTTTTAATCCAAAGTGCGGCATTCACTCCTCGCACATATCTATACCTCTGGTCAAATACCAGGCATCCAAGTTCCTCCAGAACTTTACAGCGCGGGAAACCCACAACGCGCTTATAAATAATAATATATAAAGGCCTTGTAAATACACCTTACGCGGTACATCATCGCGTCACATCCAATTTATTATAATGAAAATCACTTACACTATTCACATACTCTAGAAAACACCAACCGTCTCCCACAACGGATGGCCACTTTACTGTTTACAGGCCTCGGGTTTCCCTTCCTTATGTGTAAAAAATGTAGTTACGTCCATACCGTAGTTCTGTTACTCGTCTAAGATAGTGGCCATCTAGAACCAGGGAAAGGAACAACCCCGGAGGAGTCCGGTATCACCTCAATAACCTGAACCTAAAATGGATAGTATCAAAGAGACAAGGTTTTGCTTAGACGGGGGAAAGGATGTAGATACTAGTAACATCTGAATAATTGAGACAAAAGACATTACAATATTGAATATATTTCATAATTGTGAGCGAGTGTTAGAGGAAAGTGTGACGGACCAAGATTGTTGGAGGTCCAGAAAACAGCACATTAATTGGTGCCGAGACCAACCTCAGGCAGAATAGACAATGCTATCCACCAAGGCAAAGTACGAAACAACACATATAGAATTCCGGTGCAGTGACTGACCTCGGAAAGCATTGACAGCTACGCAGAGAGGCATAGATAGTACAGAACAACAAACAGCGAAGCAAGAAACAAAACAACGTCAACAACAAACAGCGAAGCAAGAAACAAAACAACGTCAACAACAAACAGCGAAGCAAGAAACAACACAACGTCAACAACAAACAGCGAAGCAAGAAACAAAACAAATTCGAGTGGACAACTCAAAGTGTTGACACCGAGAATCACCAGACCGAATCACCTAACCGAATCACAGGCTCGTGAACGCAAAACAAGGTACGAAACTGATTTTTCTATCCAACCACCTGTCCGGAAAGGTCATCACAGCTGTACGTCGTCATCAGTCGAGTAAGAATAAATGTGAACTCATATAACGTGATGTGTAGTGCAAAGTTAGCTGGGGCACAACAATTAGGAATGTGTAGCACAACTACGTGTTACAAGCGGACAATCGGAAACAAGAACGCTAAAACGAAGAATCAACACGGCTAGTTAAGGTATAGATACTGTAGGTACCATTTTGGTTAGTACTAGTTGTTACGGATATAAGTGATCTTATGTAAAAGCGTTAACAATAGGAAAATAAGAAATTAATAGTTAAGCAATGTGACCACACAGTTGTGTATTAACATTAGATGCATATAATCTGTGTAACAGAATCGTTCTTTTGCAGCGCCCACTCCCTCCCCCCAACAACTAATAATAAATTTCTTTTGGTTGCAGGTACAATACAGTTTGAGTATATATATATATATATATATATATATATATATATATATATATATATATATATATATATATCTCTATATATATAATATATATATATATATATATATTATATATATATATATATATATATATATATATATATATATAATAATAAATTCTTTAAGCACCAAACACGGCGCATAAGGCAGAAACCAGTGCTCTCCAGGTGTATACTTCCGGTGTTATCTTGTGTGTTTCGTACTGATAAATAGCCAGCAAAGATTAATCCATCTGCCGCTTTTTATCAGTGTGGATGCCAACGCTGGCCGATCAGGGGTCATATATGATATCGCTTGATAGCTAGGCGGAGTTGTCGTTTATTTTTCTGTTGTCTAGTGTTCTACTTCTTTATTTCCTGCGAGTGCCTGATAACATACCTTTATATTTGTTTCATATTAATTTGCTCTCCAGGTTGTACGTTGTGACGCCACTCCTCTTAGCTCTTGCACATTGTTTAATCCCAACGTTCTTCCTTCTCTTATTATTGTTCTTCTGAGTGTTTCTTTTGGTCTTCCTTTTTTCCTCTTACCCTCAGGAACCCAAGTGAGTGCCTGCAATGGTATTCTGTTGTTTTGCATTCGTAGGACATGACCGATATATGACCATCGTCTTTTCCTTATATAGTTGGAGACTTAATTATGCCTAGAGTCTTCTCTTATTTGTCGATTAGTCTTGAATTCTTTCCAACTGATGTTCATGAGTTTTCTAAGACATTTGTTCTCGAATGTATTCAGCTTGTTCTCCAATGATTTTGTTATTTTCCAACTCTCACAGCCGTCTGTTAACACTGAGATAACACTTGAATTAAACAGACGAAGCTTGGTATGTATATTCAATGGTCGTAATTTCCAAATGTTAGATAATCTATTGAAGGCGCTAGCTGCCAAAGCAATTCTAGTATGAATTTCTCTTGTTGTGTCACCATCCTGAGTCATTTTACTGCCTAAATAATTGAAACTTTCAACTTTTTGTAGTTTTTCCCCGTTCAGGATGATATTAAAGGTCTCGTTAGAAAAGTTCATAACTTTAGATTTAGAGGCATTTATTTGGAGACCTATTTTAACCGAGAGATGACACAAATTATTTACTGCTTCTTGGGATTGTCTGGGTGTTGAACTTAAGAATGCTAAATCATCTGCGAAATCCAGGTCCCCTAGGAATTTTCCATTTGTCCATTTTATACCTAATTGTTCATTGTGGGTATTGTGGTAAAGTGGGATGATATAAATATTTATAGGGGACTTAGTGTACTGACTGAGATCAGCTGTGAAGGTATCTGTATCTAATAAGTGTGGTGTATTACAGATGACCTTACTTGCTACCACATTTATACCTCAGTCAGAATTATTCTGGAATATTGTGATGACTACGTTGAATGTCTAGGGTTATGAAAATGATGAAGTGTAAGTCACAACAACAACAGACAGATAAACAATTTAATTTATTCCACAACACTTTACAACACTGTGACACTCACACACATGTAACACTCTATAAGACTATCTTAAATGAGTCAAGTGTAAAGTTTCAAATATATATGTAATAATTCATTTCTATAATAGATATCCTGATTCATCTACACAGTGAACCAGGAATCACAATCAAATGTAATTACAAGTAGTATGTACACAGTTTATATATATGATCTTTGTATTGACATATTTTATTATTATTATTCTATGTGTGTAATTTGTGAAGTAGTACTATGAGGTAATACTGGTTTTGTTTTTCAAGCTAGATTGTTGTTTGTCATCATGACTTCAAGTGTTTGATTATCGTGGAAATAGTATTGGGAAAAGTTCACAGTTCCTGTCATTTGAAACAATTTATTGTCCCTCTGGGTTTAATATAATGTCAATTTTAGAAGGTGCGGGGGGGGGCACATAATTTTGAGCTGCTCTGGCCACAGAAGCTTATCTTCCGTGATGGCGACAGGAAAAGACTCCTCTGCTCGATTGCTTCACTGTGTTCTGGAGACACCTCACTGGTCGCTATCTGGACCAAGGAGTATGCTGTCAGCTTCTGGATTCAGCAAAACTCAGACCAGGTGCTGCTTCAATAACTTAGGACCACGGTCCCTGAAACAAGAAGGTTGTACCTCCTATTTCAGAACTAATTTATAATCTATTTCCACACTGAACACAATACATAACAAACACTGAGTTCAGAGCGGTAGGCCAACTGCTAGCTTCATCTGAAACAATTTACACCAGTATACTCCTCCCTAATGGTTACTACGCCTCTGCAATTCCAGCATTAGTTCTATCTAGTCAATAAGATAGGTGTCAGTGTACTGTTTGGCAATTCCATGCAGTTTTACTTTTCTCCGACACGTCCTGTTCATGTTGGAGCACTATCTAGGCCTTGCCTCATGTTTGCTACTGAACCACGCACATATACAGACATAAATTATCAATTTACATTCAATTTTCATTAAAAAGATATCAAATATGTCAAGCTTACCACAATTCATGGAAATAATACACAAATACGTTGACTGGCGATGAATATGGCACAAATTCCGATCTGCCTCTGTCCCAGGCTTTTATTTAGAAAAAATATAAGCTGGTTCTCAACGCACTGTTTCTGAGTAAGTTTATTTTAAAATGTGGCACTGAACTGACGCTCCTAATTGACTATATTGGCGGGTTTAACCAATCGGGCCATCTTTACACAGCTTTTCAAAAAAGTACCCCTACTACCGTTTCCCCTAACAACAAAAAATTAGTATTTGTAGTCCGACTAATCGTGTTTCGCCTTACATTTACTTCTATCCAATCAAATAGGATTTAACATGGTGGCCTATTTCCCGTAAAATGGTGGTTTCAAAACATGCCACTGTGCGATTATTATTTCGTGTTGTCTGACACCCTCACTATTTTCTTTTGGCTATAATTTGTTAATTCCTAGACTATTTGCGTAACACTTAACATATTCTTTGTCAGCAAGTCCTAAGGAACCCAAATATATAAGTTTTAAGGGATCTAAGTGGCGGCGTTCAAAATATGTATTTTCTTCTAGGATAGTCGTGCTGTTACCACCTCCTCACTTCCAAACTTTAGGGTGTCTGCTGTACTGTCAGACTAATGTCAGGATTTCCGACGTAAAACAGTATTGAGTCATGTTTCCTAATAAGCATTAACCAGGTTTTTTAAAACCTTACCGTGTATTGGTAGTGTTTTTTATCACTGTCTATTTGAAAAAAAGCTAGTGCTTCATGCCTTTCGCGTTGGGGGTGACATTAATTGTATATCGCGAGACGCGTGTTAGTGTTGCCGGCGTTCCTGCTTTCAGCCCTCCCTCTCTCTATCCTAATTCCATCTGTCTTTTCATTACGCAGTGTATAAAATGAAATTAATGCTAGTATTAATTTAGGTCATTAATCAGCTTGCGTATCTCAAGATTTTCTAAGAAATACAGTACACGTTTTATTGTTTTGTTGAAACGCGTGTATTGATGCAGTAGGCTTTACTATTGAACGTGAAAGCGTGAGAATATGCAGGCGAAGCAGAAAAAGGGGATCTCGAGTACAGTCATTGTGACAGCACTGTTCTTTATCATTTCTCTTTCCTTTTATCGAATTTATGTGTTAGGCTTTACATTTACCTTTTGATTTATATATGTGGATTTAGAATGTTTCACGACAAATTCTCCCCTCTTAAAACAGACGTTATATGTCAGTTTATACTTCTATATACACATAGAGAAATTTATTATTATTTCCGGGGCTTACGGTGATTCTCATCACACGGATGGCGGCATAAAAAATCCGCTCCCAGATTTGTCTTACCAGATATATACTCTATGCTAAACGCAAATGGCTGCATCAGTAATGACCATCTGAGTAACCTAGAATTTTCATGCCTAGCCTGCGCTAGAAACGACAAGGGTTTGTGATCCGTTTGCAACTTAAATGCCTTCCCATACAGATAAATATTGAATTTCTTTATCGCCCATATTACTGCAAGACATTCCTTTTCGCTAGTTGAGTAATTGGTTTCAGCTTTATTCAACTTTCTGCTAGCATATGCCACTGGGCTTAATTCCCCATCCAATGCATCTGATTTCTGTAACAGGGTCGCACCTAACCCGATATTACTGGCATCCGTTCTTACAAAGAATTCTTGACTTAAGTCAGGTAATTTCAAAATAGGTTTGCTTGTGAGCTTTTCCTTCAATTCCTGGTAAGCCAATTCACATCGTGGTGTCCATGTAATTCGATGTGGATTTCCTTTACGTGTCAAATCAGTTAACGGTGCACATATGGAATTAAAGTTTTTGATATACTTTTGGTAGAAACCACATAATTAGACAAAGGATCTCACGTCTTTCTTGGTTTGTGGTCTCGGGGCTTTCTTTAGTTTCTCTAAATTCTTGGGGTCAGGGGTCATGTTTCCCTGATGGACTGTGTGTCCCAAGAATTCTAATTCTTTACATCCAACGCAACATTTGGTTGGTCGGTCTGTTAAATTCGCTTCCCTAAGTCGATCAAACAGCATGTTCAGAGAGTCAATGTGTTCCTCAAATGTTTCTGTTGCTATAAGGATATCATCCATGAAATTTGTGATGCATGGATTATTCAGAGGGTCCAATAATTTTCTCATCATTCTAGAGAAGACACTAGGCGCATTCTTCAATCCAAATGGCAATCTGTTAAACTCATAGTGTCCGTCTGAGGTACTAAAAGCTAGGTATGGTCTAACCTCAGGCTTTACTGGAATCTGATAGTATCCTTTACTCAGATCCACTTTTGAGAAATATTTAGCTTTATTTAGCCTGGCAAACAACTGATTTGTATCCGGCAATGGATCCACCTGTCCTTCTGTGATAACATTCAGTCTCCTGTAATCTATACAGAGTCTATGTTCTCCAGAGGGTTTCCTTAAGAGCACCACACTGGAACTATACGAAGATTCACTGTGTGAAATAATTCCTTCCTTCAACAAATAGTCTATCTCTTCCTTCAAAGCTTTCTCCTTAGCAAAAGGAATCGAATAGGGTTTCATATGAATTGGCAGTGGTGCACCACTTCACATACCTAGGGTCTACCATCAATGACAAACTCTCACTGGATACAGAAATCGACAGCCGCATTGGCAAAGCTGCAGCTACCTTTGCCCGCCTCACATCGCGTGTTTGGGGAAACTCTAAACTCACAATGAAGACCAAAGCTGCGGTATATAATGCCTGCGTCACCAGCACACTCCTATATGGCAGCGAGACCTGGACGACCTATGCTATGCAAGAAAGAAGGCTCAATACCTTCCATTTGCGGTGTCTACGCCGCATCCTCGGCATCTCGTGGAAAGATAAAGTGACAAATGTCGAGGTGTTGTCACGTGCTGGCCTTCAAAGTATGTATACGCTTCTTAGACAACGCAGACTTCGCTGGCTTGGCCATGTTCGCCGCATGGAAGATGGTCGCATCCCAAAAGATATCTTCTACGGACAATTAGCAGATGACAAGAGAACAGTTGGGCGACCACAGCTGAGGTTCAAAGATGTGTGCAAGAGAGATATGAGGGCACTGGACATGGATCCAGCAACATGGGAGGATGAAGCTGCCGATCGCACTAAGTGGCGATGCTATTTACGGCGCCACCTCAGATTGGGCGAAGAGAGGCTCACACAAGAAGCAGAGGTGAGGAGAAAACGTCGAAAGGAGCACCAGGAAAATAAGCAGCTGAGGGCTGTCACCTCAGGGGCGCATTCCCATAGTCAGTTATGACTGAAGGGGCTATTATTATTATTATTAGGGTTTCATACAGACAGGTGTGGGGTCTATCAGTTTCATATCATATTCCAATAAGTTTGTATGCCCCGGTCGGTCTGTTAACACCTCTGTATGATTATCTAGAACCTGTTGCACTCTCTCTTTCTGATTTTTCGTTAAATGCGTACTGATTTTCACCTGTGCCGCTGTCTCACAGGGGTGTAATGGATATTCAAATGATGAAAGTGGTTCCTTTTTCATCTCCATTGCAATGGACAAGGTCAACAAGTGTGTCTCTTCCTGATGTTCTCTTTCCAAATATTTCTTCAGGAGATTAAAATGATAGATTTTTTCTTTCCCCTTCTTATCTATCTTATAATTGGTTATAGACACCTTCTCTAGAACTGTATATGGACCTTGCCATCCAATTTGTAACTTATTCTGACTACCGGGTAGAAGAAGCAGTACCTTCTCTCCCACAGCCAAATCTCTGTCTTTAGCCTTCTTGTTGAAATAGGCAGCATGTTTCTTCCTGGCTTGTCTCAAATTTTCATTGGCAAGTTTCCAGCCATTTTTTAAACGAGTGGTCAGCTCATTCACATATTGGTATGAGGATGTAATATTTTCCTGTGCCTTTTCATCAGTCCACGTTCTTAACAGCGCTTCATATGGACCTTTAATTTTGTGGAACTATTTGTCCATGCACCGGTATGGTCTCTTCCACTCGAAGCTCTATAGTGATGATTTTTCTTCCCAGAATTATCATGCACAAAACGACCGCTACCAATTCTTTTCTTGGGGCTTTCTCCCCACTTAGAATTCTTGATGAGAGATTTCCTCTCTACATCTTCTTCCTCCAGTTTGTTTAAGTCCGATTGAGGGATTTTCGGCTTATCCTGGGGTAAGACATCTTTTTGCACTCTCTGCATAGTGGCCATTGTAAAACAGTTAATTGAAGCTTGTCCGTGAAAAGGGGCTTCCCATTCCATTTGGTCCACTTTATCAAATTTATTTTTCTTTGTATTGTCAGGCCTAAGTTTGCCCCGTGGCGTGTGGAGGTCCTGATCACTGTTCCCACTTGTGGGTGTTCCCTCATGTGCTATGCTACACCTTTCTACAAAATTCTCAATGTCCCACCTTGCCTTTGGCCAATAACACTGGCTAACAAAAAAAAAAATTTTTTTTCTTTCTCTAACATTTCTATGTTTTTCTGGTCAATTTTAATGCGCTGTTTTTAAATCTGCAAACCATTTTTCTCTATCAGGTCGGAATCTCTAGAAATACGCAATTGAAGTTTTTTAACAACGCATACAATATTACAACATCATTCGTACAAGAAGTATAACAGTTATGTAGGCTTGAAGTTCTTTGCAGTCGACTTTCGTCGGTGAATGGCATGTGGTACATGGCGATGAAGCATCCAACAATAATGGGCAAGCATGGTCACACTCCACCGTCCTTGGTAACGTGACTCCATTACGGCGATATCTTGATGGAATCGTTATCCATGTTCATCGCTGACTTCGCCAAGGTTGTCAGGGAAAAAGTCAAGTTGCGAATCGAGCAAATGGATTTTGAGGGACGTGCTACAGCCCATAATTCTGTATGCATCTATGCACTGCTTAACAATATGCACATAGTCGACAGATTTGGGATTTCCCAGAAAGTTATCGACGATCAATTTGAATACCATCCATGCGCGAAGTTCACTACCATGTAACAAGTTCTCGAATTGTTTGTCTGCAATAACTTTCCTAATCTGAGGTCCTACAAAGATACCTTCCTTTATCTTTGCATCGCTAACTTGCGGAAAGTTTTCTCGAAGATAAGTGAAAGCTTTGCTCGTTTTATCTAACGCTTTTATGAAATTCTTCATGAGCCCCAACTTTATATGTAACGGTGGTAAAATGATGATGTCTTTGTTAACTAATGGCTTGTGTATTACATTTTTATGCCCGAGCTGCATACGATCCCTGATAGGCCACACCTTTCTTGCATAATGTTCCTGTCGGTTGTGGCTGTCCCATTCACATAGGAAGCAACAAAATTTAGTATACCCAGTCTGCATGCCCGTGAGAATTGCAATGACCTTTAGGTCTCCACAAATCCGCCATTGGTAGTCATTGTACTTTACTTTTGCCAAAAGTATAGCCATATTGTCATAAGTTTCTTTCATATGAACAGAGTAGGCGACTGGAATTGATGAAAATAAATTTCCGTTATACAATAACATTGCTTTTAGACTAGTCTTGGAAGAGTCGATGAAAAGTCACCATTCTTGACTATGTGCTCATGACTGTGGTGCACCATTAGACCGTTTACATTTTTGCAATAGCAAATGTCATCATCCATCTCAAAGTATTGAACAAGTTCTCTGTGTCTATGACGAAATTTAGATATTGGAGTATTGGGCGCTAAAAGATTCCATTCTTTGAGTCGCGAACCGAGTAATTCCGCTTGTCCTTTGGTAAGAGCAAGATCATGTATTAGATCTTAAAGTTCTGAATGGTTAATTAAGTGAACACCATTATTCACCGGTATATAATCCGAGTCAGAATTAGTTTCTAAAGCAGGTAAACTGTCACTTTCTGATGGTTCATTCACATCCAACGGATATTGTTCTGGTGGAACTGGGATCGAACACGTGATTGGATCATGGGGCACTGGTTTCGAAACCGATTCAATATTTGGATAAACCACAGACTTTCTAGTTTTAAAAGTGAAACCATGGATATTAGTCAAGCAGAAGAAGTAACAATCAGTAGCGTGATTTGTTTGTTCACGTCACATTACTGGCACTCCAAAAGGCATCGACTTATGCTTCGGCGATTTTCGTAACCAACCTGCCAATGTATTTGCACAAGTCGAACAAACTGCATTTGGCTTCCAAGATTTATTTGTATCATCAACTTTCGAATCGAAATAAAGTTCATTTGCTTTCTTTAGTAATGGTATAAAGTTTTTCTGGTGAACACGATCGGTAAAATATCCACACACGTAACAGAACAGATCAGCCGAATTTCTACAACTTCTAGAAGCCATATTTCGCTCAGAATTATTTCAAAATACAGTAACTATTTGAAAAATAGCGTAACATATGTCATGCAACTTTTAGCAGTATAGAGAGGAAAATTATTTTGCATTTTATTAATTTTTAATAAGTTATATAGTAAAAATGAAACGGAGCAAATAACGGTTTCCCAAAAATATATTTATTCACAAATATCTTAAGAACCCGACGTGATAGAGATAAACGGATTTCAAATTTGAAATCAGCGCAAGAAACTGACCTAAGAACACTTATTCTTATATAAGAAAGAAAAATGTTGTTTGTCAGTGTAATAATTGTGAGCCACCTTTTGGATGATGGTACCAATTTTCTCATGGTCCCCATCTTGTTTCACATGTAGGCTCCTTATTAAGTCTGCCCTATATGCCTTTGGAAGAACCAACTGTCCGTGACCATTGGATCTAGTTCCGGCCTTCCTGTAAATCAACTTGTTCTTCATGTAAAAATCTCCCTTGCCTGGAGTTGTATGACAAGTTGACAATTTCCTGAAACAAGGCTTGAGGGTCTTATCCCCAGCCTGTGCCTTCCTCATCTCTTCTGGAGTGGTATATAACATAATATCCTCCTCCTTTCTTGAGGTCGACCTGACCTGAAGGGTGGCCATAACTATAGGGTTCCTTCGGCAACGGTCAGTGTCATGATTGTTCATCTTACAATTTTTACACCACCTCCTTCCTTGGTTGAAAGATTTTCTTTCATCATATTTCCTTTCATCGAATTGTGGGGTTTTATTTTTATTGTCATACCGTGGCCTATCAAACTGGTGCTTACCTTTGTTTTGATCTCTAGGATCAAATTTATTAAAGTTCTGTGGTGCCTTAAAATTATCTACCTGTTTCTTTTTATTACCTGATACCTCTGCCTGAGCTGCTTGATACCTTTCAGCTACATTTAGTAACTCACCCAGCCTCTCTGCACCTTGTTCCATGAGAAACTTTCTCAGGACTGAAGCCATGGACTCTCTTAATTGTTCTATAAGGATCATTTCCTTAAGATCTTGGGTTTTCCCCAGAGAAGTCCATTTCTCCAAGTATGTCTCTAACCGTGCAGAGAACTGGTGATAGGTTTCACCTGACAGTAGTTTAGCATTCCTAAATATTTTCCTATAAAATTCTGCGTTCTTTTCATATCTTAACAAAAGAGCCTGCTTTAGCATGTCATAATTTTCTTGATCACCTCTGCTCATTTTGGCAAAAACTTCATAAGCTGCCCCACGAAGCCCTTGAGATAACTTTAAGCTCCACCTTTCTCTCTCTAACCCATACGTGGTAGCTAAAAGTTCATATCTATTTAGATAGCTCTCAATATCATCGTCTTTCTCAACAAAATGATCTAAATGAAAATTCATAGCTGAGGTTGAGGCTCCCTGACTAGCATTAGCATCGGAGGTAAAGGGACTGGCACCATTTTCAGGAGCATGGCCTTGAAACTGGAACTCCCTTAGTCGTAACTCATGTTCCCTTTGTAATCTTTTATCTTCTTTTTCTGCTTCTCTCTCTGCAGTCAATCTTCTTTCTTCTGCTTTCCTTTCTGCAGTCAATCTTCTTTCTTCTGCTTCCAATTTCTTAGCCTCAGTCTCAATCTGGAACCTCTTAATTTCTTTTTCAGCCTCTAACTTTCTTTCAGCCTCTTTTTCTAATCTTCTTTCCTCACGTTCAATATATTTGTCACTTTCAGCAGTGACATAAGCAATCATAATTTGCCCGTCCATTCCTAACTCTTTAGCAGTCTGCACAGCAGCAGATCGAAATTTGGCCAGGTCCGCCATTTTCTAACAGGTAAATGTAAACAATATCTAACTAAACAATTCACTCTCTAACTAAATATCCAAGGACAACCACAGGCACTGAGAGCTCGATCTTATTTATTTTCACCCAAGGATACCTTTTAAATTTTTATTATTCCCTATATATATAATAGGAGAAAGTTCAATATCCCGGGAGCGAGACCCCAATATATGTGGTAAAGTGGGATGATATAAATATTTATAGGGACTTAGTGTACTGACTGAGATCAGCTGTGAAGGTATCTGTATCTAATAAGTGTGGTGTATTACAGATGACCTTACTTGCTACCACATTTATACCTCAGTCAGAATTAATCTGGAATATTGTGATGACTACGTTGAATGTCTAGGGTTATGAAAGTGATGAAGTGTAAGTCACAACAACAACAGACAGATAAACAATTTAATTTATTCCACAACACTTTACAACACTGTGACACTCACACACATGTAACACTCTATAAGACTATCTTAAATGAGTCAAGTGTAAAGTTTCAAATATATATGTAATAATTCATTTCAATAATAGATATCCTGATTCATCTACACAGTGAACCAGGAATCACAATCAAATGTAATTACAAGTAGTATGTACACGGTTTATATATATGATCTTTGTATTGACATATTTTTTTATTATTATTCTATGTGTGTAATTTGTGACGTAGTACTATGAGGTAATACTGGTTTTGTTTTTCAAGCTAGATTGTTGTTTGTCATCATGACTTCAAGTGTTTGATTATCGTGGAAATAGTATTGGGAAAAGTTCACAGTTCCTGTCATTTGAAACAATTTATTGTCCCTCTGGGTTTAATATAATGTCAATTTTAAAAGGGGGGGGGGGACATAATGTTGAGCTGCTCTGGC